>JAGDQP010033707.1:0-20526 GCA_022664845.1 Lepisma saccharinum | reverse complement strand
TTATCTCTAATTAAAAAATCTGTTAATATTTTTTAATGATTTCGCTCGTACATCTCGCACAGGGTGTTTAGAAAGCTACCGTATTTTCTTGTTATAAATCAACATTTACTTTTGCAGACGTTTCTGGTAGGAATTATTGTAAGAATATCTTATAGAATCTTTCAAAGTGATACCAGCAAGCACCTAATCAATTCTGACTCCATTTTAGTTTCAATACTTTCGTCAGTTCTAGCGGGAAATTTACAAAATGACATTGCAAAGAGAAAAAGGTCTTTCTGGAAAATTCCCAGAAGAGTTCTGACACCCTAAATTTGTGTATATCAAATGCTTAATCTAACCATTCGGCATCAATATCCTCTGTACTGCTTGTGCATTCAGAAGAAAGTTGCGTACAGCTCTTAAGTGGCAGGCACAACTGAGTGACGGCTTGTATATTCTTCCATTGTAAACCTTACGTGATCTTGGTACAATCTAGCATAATGATTTCCCTAAGGACGACAAAAGATTGTTCTAAAGTAAAGGACAAATATAGTGGTTTATGTACAAAGATTAAGTGCGCACTTAAATCACTTAAGTTATTTCTATACTTCTCCAATGATGCGTGGTTTCGGGGACTTTTGACTCACTCTGTATATTTCTATTTCAAACAATAGAGGAAACCACATTTCGCCCACTTTTTTGGATGCTTATAAAATCTCTTGTAATGCTCATGACTGCATTAGCTTTTACCAACATTAAAGTAAAAATACATTGTGACTTGATAGTAATTTCGTCCACACAATGCGAGAAATAACGTAGTTTCCACAACAAGGCAAAAATGCCTCTCCATTTTTCGCCCATTGTCTGCTGTCACATAAAAAGCTACAATGAATTAAACATTAAAAAAAAACACGAGAAATATCCTTACAACACAAAGTGGGCAACTATAAACAACTTTACCTATAATCAAGCTGTAAATAGAAAAAATCTTATTCATTATAAGTTAAAAACACAAAATTTGAAAAAAAAATCTAGATTTTATGTTTAAACTGTTCTCTAGTTACTGTAGCCAAGTGTCACAGGTGAAAAGTGGGTCTTTTGCTAGTTTACCAACACAGTTTTCATGGAACATAATGTAATATTTTTCACATGCAACCTTTTTCATCGTTGTTTTCTTGCAAGTACAGTCCTTCATTCACAAATGGGACACCCTGTATTGTAGTAAGTGGTAGATTCAATACTTTATGTATAACTACAGTGGTTATCTTCATTGATGTCGCAGCTTTATAAATAAAGTCCTCTAGCTTTGATTCTACAAAATTGCTTATTTGTTTCTTTTGAATATTTTCTCGCAATGTTAGTTGAGACAATATATTTGTCAAATATATTCCGCAGTGTTCACTGAATTACAGTTTATTCTTTGCTCCTCTAAACTAATCCATGTCTTTTATGTTATACAATGTATCGTGTTAACTGTAGAGATTGGAAATTTGGACTTATCAGGTGGGCGAAATTAGAACTCCCTTGACATTGTAAAATGTGATTCCTCACTAGGGTAAAGCTTTTCCCCGCCAAAATATCAGTACATGTTATAGCTCCATCATCACTAAAGAAGCATGCTTATCGTTAACAACATAAAACTTACTCAGTTACTTAAGAACAACGTTCAAAGATTTCTTGTACATATCTTATTCCTGGCGTCTTCTGGTATGTTTTTTCATTGAGAAAATTATCAGGTTTTCTGTTGTCATCTTATACTAAACGCGCTAGCTTTCACTGTATGGCTTAGTCTTTCGATAACCTTCGCGGATACAAATGACGGAAAACGAACTTGACTAGTAGTCATAATGCATTCTGAACGACTATAAACATATTAGAAATAGCTTATTGTGACCACTGAAAAATGATGACAAATAACTCTTTCAAATTTGAAGAATAAATTACATCCATAACGCAGAGGAATTAAGTCTAGAAATATAATATTTTCTGCCCAAAGCGAGAGCATTTCGTTGAAAAACCACTCCTTAGGATTGAAAATTCCGCTATAAGAGAGTGGTCCCTCTTTCCGCTCTAAGAAGACGAAATATTCTATTCGTCTGGATTTAGTGTGTATATCGAATAAAACAACGAACACTGTGTATTTTATAAAGATGAACTGTGTCCTTATGATAGTGTTCCTTCAACAATAGTTTAAGCACAATACCGAGCAGATATTGCTCAGTTGGTAGAGTGTTGATATCAATTTACAAGGTTCTGGATTCTAAGGAAGCTGTCGCACTGAACGAGTTCCTTAAAGAGTATTTTCTCCGTCACGCCAGACTAATGCCGGTATGGTAACTACGAACTAGGTTCTGGTTGACTTTTTACATTTGTCTGTCCTCCCTTATCTCGGCGTGAGTCAGAAGTACCTAAATCCATAAATACAATTTAATTCACCCAACATGTCGATAAGTTTGGGCTTAGCCACAATGACCTTTGTGGGAAAACAATATTATTTCTTTCTTTTGTAGTCGTTATCCAAAGAAGTTCTTTTCTGCTGTGTTGTCAGATTACTTCCTTCTTTTACCTGTTAGACGTGTTGGTTGAGCAAGAAAATCTCCGGGTTTTAAAATGGATTAATTCTCCATTTGCGATTTGCAAATTACTTAGTATAGAGCATCAATGATGTAATATTAACATTCTGAACACAAAACCTTTGAGAAATTAATTTAAAGTCCAAATAAAGTTGTAATTGAATTCGAATGGAGTCAATATTGCCTAAGTGTTAAGCTAATTATCGACGTGCTTTGTGGACAAATCGTATTTAGTACTAATTGGAATATATAATTAATTAATTATACAAGCATATATGACATTCTGTGTGATCCTGAGTACAAACATGTACAACGGTGTAATTATAAAATCGTCTCTCTCTCTGACACATTCTGGAAACCATTCGATATCTGCAGGGGGTTTCCTCGATACCCATGAGAAAAAAAAACGGCTAAGTACTTGCTTGAGAGAAACAGCCTGCGAAATGGAGTAACGGATGAAAAAAACATGTGATGAACTAGAACTTTAAAGAACATAAAAACATAATCTTATGTACAGTTCGCATTAAAAAACTGAGCCTCTGAATGTCGTGCAGTTAGGCTAACCAAATTACATCGTCTTATTGTAAAATCATCTGGTAAAGACAATCCTCTCTCTCCTTCCCTCCTTCTCTCCCACGCAACAAAAATCAGCAAATAACATTTTCACGTAACTTTTCTAAATCTGCATAAATTATCATGTAATGATTGAGAGAAAAATCGGATGGAACAGTACACAAGAAGATGATGTAGGGAGAAATTTAAACACACATACACACACAAAAAAAAAAGCAGTGACTGATATCAGTACGTATGAGTTTATTTCTGTTCATACACAATATGAAAGTTTTAATATTATGAGGTTTTCACAATTGGGTTCTGATACTCTTTACACTTAACATCTTTCTTAATGCTATTCAAAATGGAGTTAACGACCTAGAACAAGAGTGACTCTCTCTCCCTCTATCTCTCCTTTTCTCTTTTCTTTCTCGTACTTTCTCAATGAAATTTTGCTTCTCCACCTCATTTTGTAAAGATATCCATCACTTTATTTCTACATCATCTTTTAGCATGCTGTTCATCCGATTTTTAACTCACTCATTCTATGATAATTTATACATAATTAGAAAAGTTATGTGAAAACGTTATCTGTTGATTTTTGTTGCGCGGGAGGGATTTAGGAAAGGAGTGAGCTATCATATATTTACCAGACATGGTTTTACGATAATAGGATGTAACTTGGGTGGCCTAACTGCATGGTGTTCAGAGTCCCAATTTTTTATGCTAACTGTACAAGAAGGCAAACGTAATAAAGTTTCGGAAGGAGATGGAATAATGCCTCTTGAAAACGGATAAGAATGGTAATAATCTCTTCACCACAGAACAAAATACACTTACATTTCTTGTACACATTTTTCTGAACAACGCTCTGTTTTGTACTCAAAAGTGTAATTAATATGTACGCATTAAAAATTAGTAAAAAATTAAATCTGTGCACCGAGAAACTATTTTCTTAAAAATGAGATATTAGCATTCTCATATAATTTAAAATTAAAACATGTCGATTTGGAAATGAGATATCAGTGATATTACTTCCAAATCCATCTGCTCTCATTTTAAGTTCAATAGGAATGTTGATATTTTATTTCTAACAACGGACATCACCCCAGTGTCCGGTTCCGATTGCAATGTAATTTATTTTCTGATAGAGAACATGTATGCATTCTGTCTGATGACAGAAATTATTGGCATGGCGCATGTTTTTATTGAATGTTGAAGACTTGCGATGTAGCTATTTACAGGGTAACGCAAAAGTCCCTTAACACCCCTTGTAAACTGCGTGTGAATGATAAAAAGTAAAGAAAAACAATGTGGGTACAAATTAGACCTAGGGGGAAGTCGTATGGTAGATGTGACCTTGACGGCAGCCATCTTGAAATCCGTCCTCTTGAATCAGACTCAATTTTTGAAAATGAAAACCATAGCATGTGACACCTCATTGTCGGTTTGTTTCGTCGTGCGATGATGCAATAAACGAGTTGTGGAAGGGCAGATGTGTGTCTGTTAGTTTTCGTTTGCACGTAGCTGGGAGCATCGGTACATTAAAAGCAGAAGTGGACGTGTCTCGTATTGTTCACGTGAACAGCAAATTTTCCCACAAATCCGATGGTATGCTTATTTTTGCTCTATAGTTAACCAGTACGAAGTTAGGCTCATGTTTGCTACATATATTGATTTTGCGAATTATTGTCAGTGCATGAATAGTGTTGGGATGAGCTTCCGCCATTCTTTCTGAATTTTTAAGAGCTGCGATGTAGTTATTTATTTCAAACCACAAAACATGAAAAGCCGATAGGCCTATGACACGTGAACAAACAAATCTGAAATTGTAACTGATTTTCGTTAGATGAACATAAAATTATCAGGAAATATAGCAGACAATTTACGGAAACGACAAAAATATTACAACTTCAAAGGAACAGCAGCAATGAATGAAATAGAGCAAAGAGTCATAATAAAGCTATTCCCAACACGCTTTACAAATATTAACCTCCTTTGGTTTCGACAACAATCGCTTAGAAAACAAATGACAATAGCTTTTCTGATTGGAGAAAATAATTGTCATAGAAAATAAATAAATAAACAAGAAAGAAATATAAAAGATAACAAAAGACAATTTAGTAAGGCAACAATCATAGTTCTTCTTCCTTCTTGAAATTAATGCTAATTTGCTTTCTCGTCGCGTCTACTATGTATTACAAGCGACGTCTTCGGTATCACGTGACTGCAAGGTAAGAGGAGTTGTTTCGTCGTGCGATGATGCAATAAACGAGTTGTGGAAGGGCAGATGTGTGTCTGTTAGTTTTCGTTTGCACGTAGCAGGGGGCATCGGTACATTACAAGCAGAAGTGGACGTGTCTCGTATTGTTCACGTGAATACAACTTGAATTGTGTTTTAATAACATGTTACTTTTGCTTTAATCAAGTTTAAATTTGTTATAGGGAAAAATGGTAAAAGTTAACCGCTTCAATGTTGTTAAAAAGGCCTACGAGGAGTTAAAAAATACGGCTCATGAGACACCAATCAATGCTTATAAGATTGAATTAAAGTCTCAATTGGTGTAAGTTATTGACGAGTGCATATCTTCAAGTACATTGTACATTGAGCGACTACGGATTTGGATTTCAGTGAGATGGAACCTGAACCGGAAGACGGCGGACCACTTTGTTACGATAGTAGCAATGATTCGTAACCAGTGAACGAAGCAACATCGAGTTCCACATCCTATTCAAGTCCCTTAAGAAAGGTACGCAAAAAAATATTTTGAGAAACTAAAAAGAAAATTGTTGACTATTGGGGAAGTGTGGAAAAAGAGCCGTTTACATTGGAGAACTATTTCAAAGCGTTATCGCGCTGTCACTAGTGAACGACAATTAAGACGATTTAAAAATGAAGTTACAGAGGCTGAAAATCGATTTGACAACCTCAAAGAGATCGATCAACATACCTTTACTTTGTTAAAGCAAAATCTAAGAATCTAATTGTACATGATTCTGATTTAAAGCGTTGGGCACTTTTGGAGCAAACAGAAGTCAATGCAAAAAATTTTACGGCATCACCACACTGGATTTGAAAATTCAAGCAAAAACATAGAATCGTATCAAGAAAAATAACCAGATTCATAGCCCATGGTTATTCTGCAGAAAGTAAAGACGTCAATCAAAGTGCGTGTGATTTTCTGTTAGCGAGCAAACAGTATTTCGATAAATACCAACGTACACAAATTTATAACAGTGTTCAAAGTGGTTTTAATCTCCAACTTCATTCCGGACGTACATTGGATATTAAAGGGGCCAAAACAACAGAAGCAATCGTCCAATCAAAATCATCCACAACTCATTCATATACAATTATGCCCACTATTTCAGCTGCTGGGCAACTACTAGGACCGCTTTACATCGTGTTACCGGAAAACGGAGGAAACTTTGGTCCAAGAGTTTTGGAATCATTGTTTACAGCTGAAAATCTATACATTGCAGCTTCGAGCAGTGTAAAGATGGGAAAACAGCATTTGTTAGAGTGGTTTGAAAAAGTTTACTTCAAAATTGTGTCAGAGGATTCTGTACTTTTAGCCGATTATTGGACCACTTATAACGATGAAGCCGCAATGCCAGCAACAAAACCGTCCAATTGCAATATCACAGTCTTATGTATCCCTCCGAAGACGACAGGTTTTATCCAACCTGCGGAAGTTTATTTCTGCAGAATGTGGAAGAACTTTGTTCTAAAATGTTATGATCGAGTCTTGCTCGATAACCTGAGCATCAATCTTCATCAACGAAACAATGCCTTAAAAATCCAATCATTTGTTGATAACCAATTCTCTTTTCCAAGATTCCACAACTTCATCGCTTATTCTTGGTTTAAATCGGATATATTGAAGATCGGCCTCCAAATTTCCAAAACCCTGTCGAATTTTGCTTCAATCTGGTTGTCACTCATTGCGAAATGTGTTCTTCGCCAACTGTTTTCCTATTATGTTCATGGTGCAAAATGTATCTTTGTTTTCAACATTTTACCTTTATTATCACTATTACTAGTTATGTCAATTAGATATCTTTACATGAAATGCGAATATATTTGTAAAGCTCGTTGGGAATAGCTTTATTATGACTCTTTGCTCTATTTCATTCATTGCTGCTGTTCCTTTGAAGTTGTAATATTTTTGTCCTTTGCGTAACATTGTCTGCTATATTTTCTGATAATTTTATGTTCATCTAACGAAAATCGGTTACAATTTCAGATTTGTTTGTTCACGTGTCATAGGCCTATCGGCTTTTCATGTTTTGTGGTTTGAATTAAATATCTACATCGCAGCTCATAAAAATTCAGAAAGAATGGCGGAAGCTCATCCCAACACTATGCACTGACAATAATTCGCAAAATCAATAAATGTAGCAAACATGAGCCTAACTTCGTACTGGTTAACTATAGAGCAAAAATAAGCATACCATCGGATTTGTGGGAAAATTTGCTGTTACAATGAGGTTTCACATGCTATGGTTTTCATTTTCAAAATTTGAGTCTGATTCAAGAGGACGGATTTCAAGATGGCTGCCGTCAAGGTCTCATCTACCATACGACTTCCCCCTAGGCCTAATTTGTACTAACTTTGCTTTTCTTCACTTTTTATCATTCACACGCAGTTTACAAGGGGTGTTAAGGGACTTTTGTCTTGCCCTGTAAATAACTACAAGTCTTCAATATTCAATAACTTTAAAAACATGCGCAATGGCAACAATTTCTGTCATCAGACAAAATGCATACATGTTCTCTATCAGAAAATAAATTACATTGCAATCGGAGCCGGACACTTGGATGATGTCCCTTGTAAGAAACTTGTTTCCCGGTGCACAGATAAGAACTTTTTCTGAGTTTTAAGTAACATTTTCGTCCTGTGAAAAGGAGTGTTATCTAATCCTTCTGAAGTTATTTCCTATTTGTCTTGAGCGACCAGATATTCAGAATCACGTGTGCTCACAGCATCTAACATTTTCCTTTTTAATCGAAATGTTTCGATATATGGTGTGAAAATGATAACTTCACTGTTCTGTTCGTGGTACAGAGTGTCGAAGCAATAGGCTATCGCCTAGATAACCCAGGTTTTATCGCCCGCCACGTGATCTATTTTACTTCTTTTCCTAAACTAGCAAAACATGTCAGTACATTTTAAAAGACGGTCCCTGGGAAATAATTAATCTCACAAGTCATGCCACCTTATCGCACTTCCATCTATCAGTAGTACGGTCAAATACCTCACGAAACGATAGACCCTCTTGAAAGCGTTTGAATTCAGCTGCACGGCTAGCGTAGACGGTAGAGCGTCGGATCCCTGGTCGGGAGTCCAGGCTTGATTCCCAGCCAGTTCACCTTTGCTCTCCTTTTTCGCTACAACAACATTATTTTTTCTCCTTACTATTTATGAATAAATGTTCCTTTTTGCTTTTTTTTTTCTTCAATATAAATTTTCAATATTTTATGCATGCATTACGGACATTGCATGCCAAGAAACATTACCGAGAGCAGACGAGTCACGTTACACTTTTTTCATTATCAGCGGTGCTGACATAACATCCGGATTTAGTTACTCTCCCGAGATGGACGTCATTTAGCTAGTTGTGAAAAAAGTGTAAAAAATGTACCAAAATGTGTTAGAACAGTGATAAAAAGTCAAAAACCGTAAAAGTGATCAACGGTTGCCTTAGTATTTGAAGAGTGCCAAAGATAGTTTCAAAACGTGGAAGTGTTCAGTTGTTTAGCAGTAAAATCACAATGTTTAGTGATTAAAATGGTATGTTATACTGCTAGAATACAAGGAGGATCTGCATGAAACAGTATAATATGTGAGCCATTTGCGGATTTTAGGAAGTGCAGGAAAAGTAACTGTCAGGTCCTTCGATAAAACGATAAAATTTATTTTGTGACCGGTGAAAGCACTATGGCTTACGACCGTCCCGCGAGGTCCTTAGGATCCTGATCACTCTCTCTTCCAGACACAAGATATGAACTAGTGCGTTCGATATTTGACCTCTAGAAATTGGTTTCCTCGATTAAGAGTTTGGCATTTGCGCATTTATTCGACTATATGCGTGATAGCTCGACACCTAATGACGCAAGTGGTGTCTGGTTAACAAATCATACTCAAAGTAGTACCCGACACATCTATTTGAGCAATGTTTTTGATTGAGAGAGTGCCGCGTACACCAGTTTCGCAACCTCAGAATTTCGTTCTTAAAGAATTAAATAGTTTAATAGGGCAAGCATAGAAATCCCCTCTAAGCTGTATTCGCCAATCATGGACATAATTTAAATAGATGTATTGTGTACTACTTCGAGTATGATTTGCTAAGCCGACACCGAATACGCCATTACCTGTCGAGATATGACGTCATTTGTGACGATTCCTAAACAACTTTGTGCGACTCTATCTCTGAAACAAATCATATTTCAGAGTTTCTTCAAAGGACCTTTTTTTCTTTGTTTGATGTAAATAATCACCTCCTGAAGTCTGTACCATTATTTCAGGAAGACCCTGTATTTCTTTCCACTAAGGAAATCCTCAATTCCTACATGAACAGGTGGCTCAATGAAGACAAAGAACTTTATCCAGAGAAGGATTTATTAAGATTCTGAGTACGATCAAAATAACTAAGCGTTGAGTGTGAATGTTATGCCGATAGAAGTTCTATTAAAAAAAAAAAAACTAAATGTACATTAGGAGGAGGAATTGAAAATGCTGTGATCCAGAAAGTTCATGAATCGACTGAGTGGCCAAGCGACTTTTCAGAAAGAATAATGATCCCATTGGTTATAAAGAAACCGGCAGAGATGTGAAGATTACAGTGCCATCAACTTGATGACACACTCAGGGAAGATTCTTCCAAGAATATCAAGCAGATTATACGATAAAACGCATCATCCTGCCCCATCTTCTACTATTGGAGCTTCTTCTTTTCCAGTATTACAGTATTAATGCTTATTGAACGGACTGCTTTGCCTATAATAAATAACCTATAAATAATGACAACAGTATTAGAAACAGAGTGAGGGGACCATTACTAGGGAAGGTTTGAATTTATTCATGGCTTTAAGGCATCTATGGCTCAGACCGGGATGAGGCTGAGGAAAGAATATGGGAAGGAGTAGACCGGGGTGAACGTTGAAGCTACCATCTTGACACTTACCTAGTGCGGCTGAGGAAAACCCTGGGAAAACTCACTCAGGAGAGTCGACCGCTTGAATCGAACTCAGGGCTAATTGGTGAGGATCTAACTATTTACCAACTGGCAAGTGAGCTACGGCTGCTCCGTACCACTACTAGGGTAGCAACGGGATCAACATATTGCATCTTGATAATACTTTTGTCGTGTTATGTATTGTACAGTGTTTATACCCATATTGCCAAATATCCTTTACAGAGCGTCCCTGAAATAATGGTGCAAATTTCTGGACGTGTTTATTTACATCAAAACAAGAAGAAATTTCCTTTGATGAAATTCTAAAACATGCGCGTTCAGAGCCCCGTTTAAAGTCGCGGCGGCATAATCACAAATGACGTCATATTTGGACAACTAATGGCGTAAGCGGGGTCGGCCTAGCAAATCATACTCGAAGTAGTACCCAATACATCTATTTAAGTTTGTTTATAGTTGGCGAATGCAGCTTAGATGAGATTTTTATGCTTGCCCTATTAAACCATTTAATTCTCTGACAATAACATTCTTAGGCATTTCGAAACAATTAGAATACAAAACACTGAGTCCGATAGCACAGGATTGAACCGGAGACACAAGCACCCGAAGTGAGCGTTCTACCGCTTAAAAAAATATTGATGCTGAATTAATACAAAGTGCACACATAAACATAAGTGCAAACATTACTTTCTAATAAAGAAACACAACATTCATAATACCTTCTCTCCTGTGTGATATTAATATTCTCCTGTGTATAAAGTCTTAATCAATACTAATTCATGAATTTATTTCAAAGTTTATTATGTCAATACACAGCTCGGATGTAATTCGCGTACAATTTGTATCGGTTATATTTAGGAATACTTTCATAGTGGAACTGTAATTGTACTATATTTTCTTCTAAAGACATATTCATTCGTTCCATCATTAAAATGTGTAAAGTTTGCGCTGTTAACCACAATAAGAACCTTCGCTTAGTGTTAGGAAAAAATTGAAAGTCAGGAAACTGTAACCAACTCATAATTGTGTAGTCTATTTCCAAAAAGTCTCTTGTTCAAGCGCCTTAAATCATGTTAAATCGACAAAAACACTTATAATACACTTCTTAATTTTCAAAGCTAGGAACAAATTTCAACAATTAATATTTTCGAAATTGTAATATAAGTTTTAGTTTATCAAGCTTTTCCATTTTTTCAAAAAAGAATTGGAAAATATAGAATATATACAAATTTTACTGAAAGTTTCTGTTTCTGTCCTTTACTTTCTTATGAAAATTAGATGATTTTACAAACGTTCTGGAACCGTAAATTATATTAGAAAGTAATCAAATGAACTTAATAATGTTAATATTTCAATTTTACTTTCATGTGGACAAGAGACTTTTAGGAAATGGACTACACGATTGTGCTATTTGTTTATTAGTTTCTAGTAATTCTATTAATAAGTTATATATATATATTTTTCATATTTCCGGTCCCTCAAGACAATTGGTTAATCTATGCCATGAAGAGTCCTTTTGAAAATAGTATGAGCAGGTATGATCGTTAGTTTATTCTTTTTAAATACAAAACCGCTTTACAAGTCATTATATGATGACTTGTAGGAAGGTATTATGTAAATATGGTTGTATCAACAGATCAGCTAAATTTTGCCATACCAGCTTCCAATTGCCTTTTAGCAAATATTTTTTGTTCTATGTATGCCACATTTTATTCATTAAATAGGCATATAATTGTTTAACCGTAAATTCTTCTATATTTAATTTCGTCGCTATGGTGTTTGCCATTTCAACAAATGTGTCATTCAAATATTTCATCCGAGCATTCTAAGGTTGTAATTTAGTTTTTAATTAGATCTCCCTGTTTTATAGGCAGCACTAGGTTATTTCGTGCCGTGGATAAAATATATGATCTCCAAATAAAATGACCGGTATATTTGTTTATTTGGGCGAAGGTATGTTGAGAGATGGGAAACAATTGTAGGTAATGAGTCCATTTGCTTAAGGCAAAACAATTTATAAAACGGCTTCGAGATATCAGAAAATTGAAACATTTTTTATATTTATTTAGTTCATATACGAAACTTCCTATTAGTCGTTTTTCATTGTTTCTCATTGTATCATCAATATTGGGGTAAAAATCTATACCTAAAATGTTTAAGTAATTCACACATGCTGCTACTTGTTGATATACGCAACTTTGAGTTTGATGCAACACCATTATATTTGTTTTTAGTTTGTTTAACCCAATACCGGAAACTTTCCCGTATTCTGTAAGGATATTATTTGTATTAATTACTTCTTGCGCCGAAGAAATTACACAGCTTATGTCATTAAATTAAAGAAATGTCCATTACATGATATTTCCGTTAAGGATTGTTCTAGCTGATTAATTACCGAGGTTAGACGCAAACTAAAAAGTTGTCTAGAGACAGGATTGATTTGTTCAAGCCCGGCCGTCATGGAAAAAGGTTTTGATTTTCTATGATTAATTGAAATTGTCATCTTTCCATTGTAAGTAAGTTGTATGCAGTTTTGAGGAAATTGATATACTTTCAATGACTGGTGAAGATATTTTGGTGGTATCGAATGCCTGCTGGAGATCTAATATCATAATTGCATTTTTTTGTTTTGTACGGCACTTGCTCTATGTATATATCGCGTAAGTTCGCCAGTATAATTGCTGTATAAGGTGTGCCAGAGACCCCCCCTTGAATTTTGTTTAAGATATATTACATTGTAATGAAAATTCTGTTTGACATAATTTTGTACAAAATTTGGTATCTCCGTTTAAAATGGAAAGAAGGCGATATTTTTAATGGAAAGTCCTGTTTTCAGTTTTCCTATCAATATTCCTCTGATTTCACAGAATTTTGTTGGACATTGTCGCGTGGCCCATAAGTCGTTATAGGACCTGGGTAAGAATAGGGATCAGTACATCTTTTAAAGCAATGTACCATTTGGGTGAGATAGCATCTCGGTCTGGGGATGATTGGATTATAAGTGAGTTTATAGCTTTTTCTAGTTCTTGTTCAGTAATATTTTGTTTTAAAGTGGCCTGTACCTGTGGCATAATCCATGCAAATACGTATTATATATCTTAGAAAAGTATTAAATAGTATGTTATATTGATTATATATGGCTATATTGAATTTTATTTATGGCCTTTGGGTATTTAAACTAAGGCCGGGATAGGGGAGGGAAAGTATTCGGGAAGGTATCGGCCAGGACCTATGTTGAAGATGCCATCACGGCATTTGTCTGGTGTAACTGAGGAAAAATATATATTGCTTGGTATATGTTATTACCAATATGTCTTCTGCCATGATTATCGACATATTCATTAATTATTTTTGTTTGCCATTTTTTTCGTAATTATATAGAGATTGGTGGGTGTTTCTGTTATACCGATCTGAGGCAATTTACTACGCAATATTACACTTTTACCCATATTTTTATGTATGTGACATAACAACACATTTTGTATATTTTTACACGTAAGGAAAACCTTCTTTCCCTGCGCAATTTGCTTGTGATATTCTTGTAACAAACGATAATAATAGTCTAGTTGCTTTTTGTGCTTTACATTTGTCTTTACAATACAACTTTGAAAAGAAGACCATTCGTTGTTTAACATTCATCCACCATTGCGCCTTATTAACTCGGTATTGTTGTCTCATTGCGTCAGTTAATATATTTTTATAGTTACAATATATTCTTCCTCATCCAATATACTTGAATTCAGGTACCATTGATAATTACTGCTAAAATGAGTCGGGATTACGATCTGAAACAGCTTAAGGACACACTATAGTTCTTATTATATTTGTTTTCAAATCGTTTCTAACAAATATATGGTCTATTCTCGACTATCCTGAGGCATATAAGTTGGTTCATTTTTAGTAGGATGACAATATTTGTATACGTCACATAAGGAAAACGTAGTAATAAGGTTATTAAGTTCAAGGCTGATGTTTTTTGACAACTGGAATCAAGAGGTGATATTGTTGAATTTGAATCTGACTAAAGGATTATTCAACGTAATCTGTGTAGTTCAAAAGCAAGTTCTTCACTATTTTTATTTCATTTCCACGCGAAAGTTCCCGATGACAAGTGCACGCTAATAATTGCCAGATCTTGCATCGTACATGAGATCATACGACCTGAAAGATATATATGTATGTTAGTAATTTGTAGGTCATCACATACGGAACTTGCCACTGCTTTGTTTGCTTTATATGTGTTTAGTATGTAGAGTATAATTTGCAAATTCAAATCCATCTTCCACCACTTCCTAAAACAGGCGATGTGAATCGAATTTTGAGAAAGGAAGCTCTGAAGGATGTTGACTTTTGTTTGTGATTTTAAGTTGGCAAGTTAAATGTTACCACATTAATTGTCAGCATCACTAGAAGTACAACAAAAGTCATTACATGTTTCTTCTTGCTACAGCATATCATGGTGAATACTAATCATATACTTATAAAGAAAGTACTTACTACTTTTTCGCTTTAGGCCTAGTTAGAACATACCTGACGCTGAATTTTGGAGCATCCTTGAAAAAGAACAACGCGCGGCACTCTATTTCACTTTAACTATTTTGAGGAATTGTAATGGATATTTTGTGGGACTTGTATTTTTTTACTTTTCTTTTTTTTTTTTCATGCGATTTTTTTAACACTATCACTTTCGTTATCTTGACCGTCAGTAACTTCAGGAATTACACTCGAATCGCTGATAGAACAATTCACAGAAGTATTACTCTGCATATAACTTTTTTCTTCGCTTTCCACTGTCGAAATTGATTGGATAGAAGATCTTATTTTTTGCAAGGGGGACACTGTCGTCTTCACTACTTGAAACCTGGGATTGTATAGGTGTATTAAATTTACTAGATACTTTTGCTGTATTTTGTGTGTTAACACACTTGTCACTATCTGGAAGTTGTACAGCTACCTCAGTTGTATCGCTAATTACGATATTGCCACATTGCTTTCTCTCCTTAGTTTTGTCGATATCGCGTGAATTGGCTTGTTGTAATGTGGGATAAGTTGAAGGGGACAAGAGGGCTGCGCGTGTTTCAGGAGCCAAAAAATGAAACGGCACCTATTTAGATTTTTTTTCCTCAATTGGTGATTCTGTACTGTGATGGCAATTATAATCTTCGAATTTAATTTCTTTACATTGGGGACACTCTTGCAAAAAATTTGCATACACTTTTATCTTCAAGCCATATGCCGTTAGAAAAACGGCAGCTTTTTCGTTATTTTGGAAAAGATAATTAATCTTTTACCATTATATACTTTGAACTTGAAAAGTTGCGAGTAGAAAAGTTTCGAAACTGGTTGTTCCTGTCCATATGGTTTAAATATATCAGCGAATTGTTGATCACTTAATTCAAGGGGAAGTATAAACACCACTGCTTGAAACAAAACGTTATTAGCAACACTTACAGTTAATTATTGTAAATATTCACCCTCGTCATATATCACTTTGTCTCTGCACGTTTTCACTGCTTTCTCACCTATTTCTAGAGTTCAACATCTGATGAACACAGTTTTATGATAATGGTCAAAATCCAGGGACTGAATATGATTTTCCTGTATTCATCAGCAACTCTTTCATGATAGTACACTGTTTAAATTTTCTGTGTTGCGTAAACTAATGCTAATCGTGCTTTTTCGAACGATAGTAGTGTTCATATTTGACTGCAAATTCACAAACTTCACTTACACAAAGGCTTCACTCAACACTCGTCAGAGTGCTTGCAGGTCGACCTTCCACAGAGCTTGCTAGCACGGAACTCACCACTTAGCCACCGCGACCCGCTATCAAATTAAGTACCAGATTGTCCTTGGTACTACTGAGTACCTAAGGCAGTAAAAGGGTGGAAGGTGAAACTGATCACCACGCCTTACTTCGTGCAGTAGGTTGAGAATATATGAAATGTTACCTCCACACACCCCAAATAACCATGTGCGTGTGCATGGTATAGTAAATTCACGGCGAGTGTCCAACCTTAAGTACAAACACAACTTCTGAATTCCAAAAAGTTATTTTGAAAATTTATGAATGAGATATGTGGCTAGAAACGAAAGAGCATATCTATCTTCCAAGAATGTTTTATTTAATTCTTCAGTTCAGAGTGTCAGAAACCTCAACAGCGAGCAGTGGATATTTTTAAGTAGACTGGATACAAAGGTTACCATGAAGGTTTTCGTAATTTGCCCCAAACGCAGTTCTGAACAAGCATTGCATTTTAAGCACTGTGCGAAACAATCAATTCGCTGTGGATATGTGGCTTACCGACTTGCTAGTACTTGTTATGTGATTATATTTTTTGACATTGGTAACAGTGGCACTGTGCATATCGTGTAATATTTTTCTTTTGGAGGTCTTATAAGTGGTATCTTCAACTGACTTATTCTTTGCACCAACACCTTGTTACTGGTAACAATGGTGCTGTACATAGGTACAGCGGAGTTGAATTTTGTTTATGGCTTTTAGACATCTAAGAGTATCAGGATAGAGCAGGGAAAAGGAAGCGGTAAGATATCGACCAGGTCCTGAGTTGAAGGTACCATCCCGACATTTGTCTTGTGTGATTGAGGAAAATCCCTGGGAGACGCCCAATGATGATAGTCGGCCACTGGGATTGAACCTACCACCTCCCGAATGCTAAGCCAACCCTCTACTACTGATCCATGACCTCTCGGTATAGGTACAGGGGACGATCATTCTTAGCGTATCCCTGCACCAAAAATTGTTATCTTTCAAATTAACTTGGTTCGTCTGTCTATAATGAAGGATAACTTCTTAACCAAAGCAAGAAGAGATAAGCTTCAGTACGGAAACTTTGGGCGAAATGACATATCCAGATTTGACAAGTTTTTCTGGTTGTTCTGTGAATGATAAAATCTGACTTTTTGCCCCAATGTAGGGTGTGAAGTTCACTGAATATTGGTGAATGAATTCCTATTAACGTCCTAAACAAGCTGGTAAGCTTCTAAGGACATGATTTACAGATTTTGGTAAAGTGAGCTCCATTGTTTAATTTACTAATTTTGAATTATATATTTATTGTACTATTTTTTGTACATTAGTTGAAATGTAAAGTTAACCTGTTCTTTGGATAATTTGTATCTTCATTGTCTTATATCTGTATTTCAGTTGTGAAAGAGGAACAAAATGTTAATTTAATTTTGAAGTTCTGATGATTCTTAATATAATGAACTGTAGTTTCTCACGTTTGTTAGTTTGTTCATTTTTCTAAATTTGAAAATCTAAAGGTAATTGTTCGGTTTGTTCGGTTGCTTCGTCACAGCATCCTTCTGTCACTATGCCATATAATAGTGTAAGGTGTTGGATTATACATTTTAAATTGCATGCGACGTGAAAGATAAATTATTTATGTGAATAGAACGATAAATTCTTTAGGGCCCCTTTACGTCACAAATGTTAAAATGTTCTGAATATTTTGTCATTCACACATACTAAAAGTCACCAAACTTTCTATACAGAAAACGAACGATAAGCGATAAATAGAAGCCCACCAACCAGAAGAGATTTTTAACAAAATTATTTCCTTGGATAGTTTGAGTCATCAGCCCATTTCGCACACTGACGTCAGGTCCACGTGATCTGAAAGTCAAAGGTTCAAGTCATCTGGAACGCCATCATATCAGCAAATATTACGTGATATTAGACTTCATAGAGGACGTCTATCAGATATCATATTAGTTCCATTTTAGTACCCTGTCAGAAGGTCGATTTTTTGTAATTTTGACATAATTGAGAATTAAATACTACTTTTCTACTTCAAGTTTGCATAAATAGATAACTACAAGATATCACTCACCTGTTTGGTATCTTATTTTTAAAATTTTGAATGTAATCCATTCTTCAGGTGGTTCCTCGGCAGTTTTTAGCACGTGGTCAAACTTGGACTGCAATATGTACGTCAGCCAGGTGTGGTGAATTATTACAATTCGGTTCTGGCTTTTCTAATTGCTCCTTTGCAGCTACGAATATTCTGTGGAAAGTTTTTAACCAAAACAATTCACAATATCTTCCTCTCATCACACTGCAACAAGTACTTACAACCGCCATCCACTTATGCAAGCAGAAACAAGAAGCTTTGGCTGTTGGAAGATTCCGTGCGTGGAATCCCCACTTTACACATGCCCGTTCTATAGCCTATTCACAATTTGACGGATACTGCACGTCCAGTTCTCCCCCAAAAGGTGACATTTCTGTCGCTATTACGATGCGTACATTGTTCCTCTATTTTTCGTCCTACGATTTTGATATTTTTCTAGGCTTATTCGGTGCGTACAACTCAGATCAGAATATCCTGGTAGACGTCATGTTTTCAGTGGGATCTAAATAATGCGTACCGTGTACGTCGGTGTGTTACTTGGCAGTTTTTATATGTTTTGTGGCTACATATTATTAACCTGTAATTACCTCAATGAAAAGAACGATTGTTCATTTAATTCCTGGGGTTTTAACTCACTTTTATTTAATTCATGCAGGTTTTCTTCATTATAACGAGAAAACATAAATTGATTTTAGTTTTTATTTTAGTAAATCTAGAAACTCTTAAGAGCCATCTAATTCCAGGTAAATTGAATAGCATACGATCATTTCTGTGAACCGCATGAAAGAACTACAGGATCTATGAAGTGGCCTGGAACTGACCAGAAATAAGGCTAAGATTGGCTTCCAAACAACAGAAGTGGTATTATATAGTGAACAATGTGGAAATCCCTTTATAGTATACAACATCAAAAAATAAGCTCTTGTGCAACATCCACTATTTAAAAATGTTTGTACTTACGGAAATTAACATGATTTTTTTAAGGTTGATGCTGCCATGGAATTATTAAGTGGAAGACTCATAAAAAATGGTTGTAAATTTGCCTTGTGCATAATGATGTGATGATCTTGAGTCTCCACATCTTAAACTACACTAAAGTAACCATAGAATAAGTCCTTTTTATGAATAGATCAACACAGCGAATATTTAATCGGATATCTTCGTAAGTACCAAAATTATAAAAAAGCAGAAAGTACTGTAAAGTGGATAGATTCCAGTTCGATAGAAGAATTACTCTGATAGCAAAATACACAAGACAGGGGAAAATATTATATTTGTTACAGGAACGATAAAATTTTATACCTTCGTCCAGCATAGACATTATAACTCATTTTGCAGTAATAGTGACGATAAGGATAAACTTGCTGCAAACTTGGAAAATAAAAATCTCAAGATTATTGCAAACTTGCTATAAGTTTACTGTTCTATCTGGGTTGTAGCCTTGATAGGCTATTTGGTTTAAGAATATTTCTCTAACATAAGTCAAGGAAGATGGTCCCTGGCGTGCATCATAATCCATAGTAGAATGCGAAATAATCACATGGCAAGAGGATTTTCATCATACGTATGAACTGATACAATTTTAAAAGCTGAGAAGAGCTTTATAATCGAATTTAAAAAAGTCTGTCGTAAAGAATTTAGTAAGGTAAGGAGAGAGAACCCAAACTATGAAGTCAATTGGCCCTGACGCACCGAAGAGCAAGCAATGACACCCGTGTCAGAAATCAAGGGACAGAAGGAGTTAAGTACAATGCTACAAATGCCACAATGATGTGTACAGGGAGGACATCTTTGTTATTTGTCAGGCATGTGTTTAGACAAAGAACAAAATGAACACTTCAATGTTCTACATAAATAAATAATAAATTAAGTACACTAGTATAACTGTGGTGCTCCGCACCATTAGGTTACTGAATAATGTATTAAAATTGAGAATTAGCTACCCCTGCAAAATTATTCATTGTGATTCATAACCTTATGATTACTATACTTTCACCAGTAGACCTGTGCTGCTTTGAAGAAAAAATTATAGAATATACTTGTGCTGCTTCGTAGTATTACTTATTATAATAATATATTTTAATTTAATGCAGTGTTTCTTGATAGGTCTATCGTAGTTAGATTTTCATTCCTCAAGTTTTCAAAAATTCTATAACATCTACGTATAATACAGGGGATGAGTCGTCACGATTCAAATTTTCGTCTTTCGTTCACGACGACCATTCAAAGTGGCCTATCCTTTAGACATACAATTTAAACCACCAGTAGGAGGTACGGCACCTTTTTTTCAATACAGGGGATCAACCGTCACGATTCATTTTTTCCGTGTTTCACGAATGATGTGT
>JAGDQP010033706.1:0-20526 GCA_022664845.1 Lepisma saccharinum | reverse complement strand
CACGATTTTGCACACATTTCTCCAGCCGTGGTTTGGAATTTGTTGTTGCCCTTTGTAAATAGCTTACACCAATTGAACAGTGGAAATACCAAACGTTCTAAGTGCCAAATTTGAATGGTTAAGGAGACAAACATAAATAAGAAGAACGTGCCATACTAAGTAACCTTTGGTCCCAAGTGCCATTCAGCAGTTTACTGTTTCAATTCCTCTGCCTGTCCAAGCACAACATAGTATTCACGATTATAGCAGGTCAGAGTTACAGCAATACGATATTAGACAGTAGAAGATTAAGTTTTTATTGAACCCTTCCTCCACCAAAACATATATTAGTAGACAAAATACATACTACTCACTACCACTGTAATGGAATCATTGAGCTGCCGAAAGTGCTCACGAAGAAAGGGCAACATGGTCGACAGATCTTCCTTTTTCCTAGCAGATTAACAGGGCTGATATTTTAGATGTAGTAAAGCTTGTTGTAGATCAGCTATAGATTTTCCTCTTTTGAGAACATCAAATAACTTCCATCACCTCTTTCTGATCGATTTCGCACTTGGAACAACGATGAGGATATGCCAGTGCGAACACCAAACATACTTGTGTTCAAAAGTGCTTTAAAAAAATAATCGCTTAGAACGTTTGGTATTTGCACTCTTTAATTCTTCAGTTATGTGTGTTCTTTCAACATTAACTTTCGACTTCCAATAACCCCAGAGAAAATACTAATTACATGTGTTTGGATCAGAACCAAGGAGTCATTAATCATTGAAATTATTCATCCAGGAAACATTCATCTTCGATCACGGCCTCTGACGCTTTTACTGTGTGCGCATGTAAGATTTATCGCCTGATGAACGAACAGTTGATGTACATAATATTTTTGTTTAGGCAAATATTTGTTATTTTATTCCAATTTCAACATTATCAGCTTTATCTTGTATTTCATCTCAAAAATGAGGGAGAGAAACTTTGGAGAGGTCCAGTTCCATGCTTATTTAAGTCATTTTTTTTAAAAAACTTAATGTGTGCCAGGGATTCTGCCAGGATTTTCAGTTTGGAGAGTATAAAGTCAAAATTGGGACTTTATAAGTGAAGTTTTGCACGATTTCTATTCACGAAGTCCTCGCTGTATAACTGCCTTGGCAGTAATTCTAATTTGTATGTTAGTCTACATGTTGACATGTTCTATACCATTTTTACAATTTTTGTAATATGTATGGTGAAGAGAACGCAATAAATCTTATCTTACCTTATCTTATCAGACGGGTGGATCCTCCAACAAGAAACCTACGAGGATGTACTACTACAGTCTGAATGATCACATTTGTCCGTAGCAATCTTCTGTGAACTTATAGAACCTTTCATACGACTAATGTTGTATTGCATGTTGTGAATGGTGCGTCTTTTGAATATGCATTAGGTGATCATAGGCATGTAATTGCAGTCTGTAATCTTAACCCATGACTATCGTGGCAGACTGGTGATGTATGGAATTTAGATTCCCTGCAGAGAAAAAGGGATTTAAAAAGTGAACCTGTGAACGAGAGAAAAGGGACTCTCTAGCAAAGTACTTCTGTATGAATACAGAATTGACAGCCAAAAGACAAAGTCAAAGTATTTAATTACAAACGAATTAAACCCTCGGCTGGTTAATAGGGATTAGCCGTTTTCTGCCCTGGGAAGTCTCTAAATACTCAAATATTTCATACATGTTATTCACCCAGTATGTGTAATTTAAATGTTTGCAAATTACTTGTGTTGTAGTTTCAGGTTTTTTTTTCATTATAATTCTTACGGTTATTTATTTATTCATTAGACAGAAACATTATTATTATTATTGAATTTGAATTTCATTTATGGCCTTTAGGCATCTAAGGCTCAGGCCGGGATAGGGGAGGGGAAAGGATTCGGGAAGGTGTTGGCCAGGGCAAATGTTGAAGGTGCCATCTCAGCATTTGCCTGGTGTGACTGAGGAAAAAAACCTGGGAAAACCTCAGTCAGGATGGTCAGCCGCTGGGCTCGAACCCACGACCTCCCGAGTTCTACGCCAACGCTCTAACACTGCGCGACGGCGGCTCGGTATATTATTATTATTATCATTATAAGTGTTTTAAGACACACCACGATTGAAAAATCAACTTATTATTTTGTAAAAGAAATATAATTGAAATTTAGACATCTTTTAACAAATTTAAAGTCGTTTTAAGTAATAATTGCATAATAAGAATACCAGCTAATACAGAATACATTTATTATTGATTTCTTAGTTAATTCTTTATTTTTGTGTCTGCTATTAAAGCATTTTATAGATCTATTATGTATTATGCTATCTTTTTTTTTGTAATTTTTTAAAATAGTGCTTCCTATATGTTATTCGCTGTTTAATGGTTCACTAAACTTTTATATACTTAATTACTGTTTATTTTATTTATTTCAGCATCTGACTTTCCATTGTGTTACAGAGGTGATCCAGACATTGATGTTTGTTTGCAAAATGCAGTACAAAATTCACTTTCTCACCTAACTAGAGGTAAGCTATATTAGTTTTTTTTTCGCGTTGCTTGGTGAATTTGAAATTAATTTACGGTCGTTTATGTACTGTACCTCGGCTTAGATCGGGGTATGGTAGGGACGTAGGAAGGAATTTGGTTAGGGACTAGTTTCATGGTACTATTCTGGCATTAGTCTAGTTTGGCTAAGGGAAAACATTGAGGAATCTTAGTCAGGATGGTCGGTCACTTAGTTCATTCTGAATACGAAGCTAACTGACTACCAACTGAGGTACGACCGCCCGATCTGGTGTTATTTCATCATATACCATTAAGAGATTCAATAGAATAAAGGGGTTAACCCACAAGTGGATCCAAATGGAGAAATGTGTTGCTTAACACCTGTTCAAATTGTTCAATCTTTTGTTCAAAATGACGTCCTACTTTCATACATTATGTTCGATTGCTGGCTTCTTTCCTGTCAGTTTGAAGTACAGGTCGCTTTTACTGACTGTAGAAGCTTGCGATGAGATAGGTCTACAAGTAAACAAAGATGTCATGATCGATGATGCTATTAAGATCTGCACTTCACATACTAAACATAACACTGCAAGAAAATCGTTCAATCTTGAATTCATAAAATACTTTGATTAAAAATGAAGTTTCAACTAACATCTACGTTGTATTCGCTATCGAACTTCCGGTGGTGGTTCTAAAGTCAATCCGAGAATTCTTCTGTACAGATATACAATTAACACCCTTTGAACATGATTAACTTTATTGCAGAGATGTTCCATCTTCAAACATTACCAGATAGGGTTTGGAAACTGGGTTCTATTTTGAACTGGAATAATTAGGCAGTGCATGAAACTTATCATCGTACAGTTATCCTCTTGTCTTCTAAAACGTATCACAATTACGTTCATTCTAATTTCTAAACATTCTACTAGGAAGATATGATATATCGCGAGAATACATGATATATACGTCCATATAGTCGGATTCGAAAGATAAAAGTCCAATGTTAAAAATTTACCCAATCAAAACAAAGCTTTTAAAGTTACATAATGACTTAACTAATCTCGATCAATCAGAATTCAGCTTTCAACTATTATACTACTTGGTAACTATAAACCAATCAGCGATGAATTTTGAATCTTAGCTCTGTTTATAGTTACCTCTCATGAAACAAATAACTATCGACGTATAACTAAAACTATGTTGCATAATACAAAACGAAACTAAGCATAATCAAAATAGAAAACTCAATATGTCATCTCGGCACGCGGAAGAAATAAAAAGTCGCTTAGTATCGGGCAACACATGTTTCTATTCAGTCCAAAACTTCCAACTTCGCGATTAATATCAAGGAAATTGAAATTGAATATATACAGAACGGTTATTCTGCCGGTATTACTTTACGCTTGCGAAAGTTGGAGTACGACCCTAGCAGATGAACATAAATTACGAGTGCTTGAAAATAAGGTTTTGAGAAAGATATACGGGCCGAAACGGGACGAGATAACTGGGGAATGGAATAATGAAGAACTTCACGGACTTTACAACGCACCTGATGCTGTAAGAATAATGAATCGCGACGATTAAGGTGGGCAGGTCATGGAGCTTGGATGGAGAAAAACGAAGATTATATTCCATAGTGGTTGGAAAACCGAAGGGAAAGAGACCATTAGGAAGACGGAGATATCGTTGGAAGAATAATATTAGAAGTGATCTTCCAGAAGTAGATGTTTGCGATCTGGCTTGATCTTGCCCAGGATAGAATCCTATGGCGAACGTTTGTTACTGCGGCAATGAACTTGTGAGTTCCGTAAGCTATAGAGTGAGTGAGTAGCCCTTAATTGGAATTATATGCACTGGGTCAAATAAGTCTTCATGCCGTACGAGTTACAAATTGCACAGCTGTATAATTTTTACGATGGTCACCAATGGTGTTGAATGAAAATCATTTATGGCCTTTAGGCAACTTTGCCTCAGGCCACCAATAATGAATAGTTTGTATTAGTCGATCTCAATTTACAAAGTGTACAAAAGTAAATTATGATATTGTTGATGCTAGTCCGTCAAGCTGCTTTCAATTGGCATACCCTCTAATTATTACGTGTAAATAGTTGATATCACATGATTGGCCCAGAGATGGCAAAGCGGTCAAATTAAATTGAATTGAATTGAATTATATTGATGAGTTTAAAGCATCTTTGTCTCAGGGCTGGATAGGATGGCGCAGATGGTGTGCAGAGAAAATCGGCCAAGGTCTAGTTTCAAGGTACCATCTTTCGACATTAGCGTGTTGTGATTGAGGAAAAGGCGTGCAAAACTTGTAAAGACCGACGACAGCTAAGATCGATCCTAGGGTTTCAGAGTATGAAGCCAACTCTCTACCAACTGAGTTCGGCATCTCAATCAATGAAAGCTCTTTGAAATATTGATAAACTTAATTACTATAAAGATTTTAGGGATGTTAACATTTTTCTTTGGTAACAGTTTCGTTGTAAAGAGACATATAAAATCAATATTCACGCTTCGGTTAGAGATTCCAATTACAGTAGTTACGATGAAGATATTACCCTCGAGGATTTAGGCATATTAACATTTAATCTGCTTTTCGTTTCCATGGTAACGATAGTAATAATAGTTGCCAAGCGACTGTAGCTCAGTTGGTAAAAGCGTTTGGGTTTGCATTGGGGTGGTCATGGGATTGTGCACAACAGCCGCCTATTTAACTGACATTCTTCCTCGGTCACATCAGGCAAATGTGACGGTATCTTGAATAACGTAAGGTCGATTCCTTACCAAATCATTTCGTTTGTTGTTCTGGTTAATATCCAATGTAGCTGTACGTGGTACAGTTATTAACTTCGTGGACTGGCCTCATAGTGTCGTTGTGCTGCACCACAGAGGATAGGTTACGCTACGAGGCGATGCCGTGTCAGTTCTTCTTTCATCTCAGCAAGAAGAGAAAGTGCGTGAATACAGCGTAAGCGTACGGTCTCTGTTGCGTAGGTAGTTGAATGTGATGTCGCAGTTTGAACAAGTTCTGAAATAAAAAATTGACAAAACCCATAACAAAACATTTCCGATGATCAAGCAAGTGTATTGTGAAGAAGTCTTGGGTCGCAGTGCTGTGTTGAAATGGCACCAACCTTTTGCGTAGTGGAGAGACAATTTGGTGGATAATAAGTGTACTGGTCGTACAAAAAGGTTCCGAACTGAACACAAGATGGAAGAAGTTGCAACATTGGTACATGCCAACTGCTCACAGTCTGTAGATGAACATCTGAAACTTCTTGTGAGGGGATTTGGCTAATTTTTGGCAAAACTTGACGTTTGGCCGTTGTTCAAACTGCGACATTATCAAGTTCAGCTACTTGTATTCAACTAACTTCCACAATAAAGACCGTAGTTCCGCTTACACTGTATACATGCAATTGCCTGGACAAGAGAAGAACGGACACCGCACCATATCGTGTATGGCGTAATCTATCCGCTGTAGTGCACCACAGCGACACGATGAAGTCAGTCCAAGAATTTAATGACTGCACTAGTAAAATGGCATCTGATATGTATTAGTAATTTGTATAGTAAATAAATAAATGAAACTAAAGGTAGTGGTAACAGTACAATTAATACTGATGATCGTGGTAGTAGTAGTACTAGTAGCAATATTAGTATTAGTAGTAGTAGTAATAGAAAACACAACATTGGTATGAATAATGAGATGGTCTCTTCTAATTATATATTTCCCTTTCATTTGCTAGGTATTCCTGAACTGGGTCTTTATCCTTTGGATCCACTTTACATACCTCAACTATCCATTTCGAGTGGCGAGGGCTCTCCTGTAAATCTGAGATTAACACTATCAGATGTGAAAGTGTCTGGACTAGCTAAAGCCCAAATTCACACAATCAAGTAAGTCGATTTTTTCATTTTTCTCTTGTTTGCTATGTAGAAAATTAATCAAAAGTTATTTGAGTCTTTGTCTTTTAGGAACGTAGAAAATGATCACGGAACTATTTTCTAAACAAGTATTGTGCCATTTTAAGTTAAATAAGAATACTAATTTCTAAGACGATTGATGAGTAAAAGGGAGGAAACGGGAATGTTCAAGAAAGGTGATTTGTGGTTTAAAATGCATTTTAGTGTCTAGCTCTTCCATGTATCAGTGGTACAGCGTTGGCTTAACATTCGTGAGGTCATGGGCTTAATCCCAGCGGCCGACCATTCTGACTAAGGCTTTTCCAGTTTTTTCTCAGTCACATGAGGCCCTGAGAACTTCAACTTAGGTCCTGGTCGACACCTTCCCGCATCCTTTCCCCTTACCCTATCCCGATCTCAGCCTTAGAAGCCTAAAGACCATAAATAAAATCATGAACTAAATAATAATATAGAATTATCCCACCTACATATTTTCGTCTGCGCTAAGGAGCAGGTGATTTTGAAGTCTGCCGGTAGATGACTCTGGAGATACTTTCAGTCACTGGTTCTTTTCAGTAGAAGCCACCAAACGGCAGGCTTGAAAAGTACGTGCTCTTAACCAAAAACCCATTGATTTTAGAGCAGACGAAAATAGGTAAGCGGTATAAAGTCTGTATTATTATTTATTCTATGATAAAATTAAAAAAATAAAAATAAAATCTTCCAAGTATTTATTATTCGAAAAACCACCATAACTTCTGGATTATTTGCGTTTTTGGATTGAAGCTTTCCTAGGGGTTATATGTCACTGTATTTCTTTCAGGAAAAGTGTTCGGGGGGGGGGGGGGGGATTTGAGATCTTCAGAGGGGGGAAAAAAGAGGAGAGAGGGCGTAATTCTAGTAGAACAATGAATGAGCCCTTGTTGTTACATTTTTTTTAAAAATTAGGGGGTGATTGACTCAGTCTGGGGTAATATCCCCTGTCACCTCTAAGAAAGAAACATTGGTTATTGTGTAGTATGTTACGAGGGCAAACTTATTTTTTTGAAGAAGCTGAACATCTTTTCCTGTACTCTTTGGATTGCCAAATAGCCGGAATTTCACCGGTAGAGCCGGAAATTTTGCTACCTTTCTGATTAAAGCCAGTGGTCAGTACAGACAGATCTCTTACCGTGCCTACACATGACCGATATTTTATTTCTGATAATCTCTAGAACGGAGACGAGAGTCGGATCTAGAATCCGGGTTTCCGCTTCGGACTCGCCAGTCACTTTTTCCTAGTCTTTTTTTTTTTATTCCCCGTTTTACGTGTTATTTTTATGTCTTCTGAGTAGAGAACAAGGATAATTTCTTTGTTATTCCCCTGCATAGTTGATATCAATTCTCTTCCATGTCTTTTTCGTTTAATTTTAGTTTTTTTTTACAGGTACATGATATGGCGGATTGTGTGAACTGGTATTGTGGTTTATTTGTTAAAATAGTTATTTTCTTAGGAAATAAGCTTAGATCATACCAATCAGTTGGTTGCATCCATTCTTGAACTATCAAAGTTGAAGAATAAATTGTTCTACATTCCACTTTTTAATTTTTGAAATTTATTGGTGGCCTTTATTCATCTTAGACTCAGAGCGGGATAGGGGAGGGGAAAGGATTCGGGAAGGTGGCGATCAGGGCCTATGTTGAAGATGCCATTCAGGCATTTGCCTCATATGACTGAGGAAACACCCTGGAAAAACCTCAGTCAGGATGGTCTGCTGCTGGGATCGAACCCACGACTTCCCGAATGCTACGCCAACGCTGAGCTACAACGGCTCGGTACCCACGTTTTATTGTTTTTAGAGGAAGGGTGTTTGTCTGTATTGTTCACCAGTTCTAGTTTTCGATTACGTGGTAGTAGGCCTGTATCGTATTTACTTGTACTCGACGCCAACACTTGAAGTATTTGAATAGCGCCTTCATTTCCTTTTACAAGCAGATGAACGACTAATATTAAAGGTAAAATCATAAAAAATCACAATTTAATAAACAGTTATTTAATTTATTGAATGAAACTAATTTAATGAAACTAAGACTAAAAGTTAAACGACCTCTTCTAACGTAATAAAGAAAATGGTTGGGATTAATTAAGCCATTCTCAAATTATGTTTGTGGAGCGGTCATAGATCGGTTGGTAGAGCGTTGGTTTGGTAATTGGGAGGTCCTGGGTTCTAGCATTTTCCCCTCAGTCTCAACAGGAAAATGCCAGCAGGGTACCTTCAACTTAGGCCCTGGCCGACTCCTCCTTACATCATATCATATCTCAGCATGAGCAATTGATGCCAAAAGGCCATAAATCAATTCAATCAAGTTCAAATTTTGCGAGAGAACTTATATAGGACCATATTTTCTAGAATTTTTGTATGAAGTATTCTTACAATCTGCATGATTGATAGAAATAATACTTATATATTGTTTTATTTTTTTTGCAGGAGTGATTTAGATAAATACGAACTAAACTCTACGTTGTCAGATACAGCACTTACAGTGGAAGGTGACTACGACATCCTGGGTCAGGTACTTCTACTACCACTCGTCGGAAAAGGAAAATGTGTATTAACACTTCGTAAGTATCATCTTGTTTAATTATTGTAGCCACCTATCTAAAAAAAATGAAGTTTTTCACGGATTCTTAGGACCTTTCTACACGAGCAGGGAAAACGCGGCGATTTTACAGAGAGGGAACCGTGGCTTCTAACAAAACCAATGTTTTTAAATGTGCATGTGAAACCACGCGTTGAAAATACTCGTGTAGACACGTACTTACATATAAAAGCTTGACTTTTCTTAGAAGGAGCTCGCGCTAAAATACCTGCGTTTTTCGTGTAGAAGGGGCATTAGGATCTTTTCAGACGAGGCCACTAGCTGCACTGATAAGTGGTGTGTTGGTAGCGCTACTCACGCGTGACGAGGGTGCAGACAGACAACTAAGCGTTTAGCAGGAGCTTTTTAGCCATACCAACGAGCGTTTGAAGTCCTGTTGGAATCGTCATGACTTAGGGCCCATATTGACGATAACGTTTCAATTTCACTGATATAATCTTGTGTGAGGAAGTTTCCCCGTCCCACAAGATTTGATTGTCTCCAGCACAGACTTATACCTTGTTTACATTACTAACATCTTACCATAGTTAGCATTTACCAGGATCATTTTTACTAATGTAAATGTAAGTTACCGTTAACATGGGTTTTAGATTTAATCAGCGTGAACTAACGACGGTTATCTTCTGATGTTAGTAATCTAAACGCAAGATGGCCGTTAAGCGCAACTCACTTGGTGAGTTTATTTCCTTCGTTTTCGAAACATATAACATTCTATTAATGAGAATCGCTTTCATACTATAGAAGAATGATGGCAGAACTAATCTACAAAATGTTACGCCACAATCAATTCATTTGTGAAGATTATTTTATAATGTACACCTCTGTGTCGTGTAATCTAATGTTTAGTTCTGTGATACACACAAGATAGCAGTACAAGCACGATAACCAAGTTAAGGTGATATCCTGAACGGAAGTTAGTTCTTACGATTCTAATTATCTTAGCAATCTAAACAAACAAAGCATTACGGTATAGTTAGTGACCCAACGTTCGTTGTTAGCTGCGCTACCTTTGCGCCAAAAATGTGCTATTAATATAACACATTTTCATAATAATTTCAAGTTTTATAAGCTTCTTTGCATAACTGCTTGTTTTAACAAGCTTGAACTAGGTTAGCAATAAAATCCAAGGCAATTATGTTGTTCCAACTAGTTTGGTTCATGCTTGTTTATTATGTTTAACACAATATCAAATGTGACAAACTCAAAGCAAACGATTGACAGCCTTGTTGCAAGCTGGCGTGCTATCTCGGAGTATTGTTAATTTTTATCTACGTAGCATCTGTAAGTGATAAATATTGACGAGATAATTCATTTGGACCAACCTAATGGTAAATAAAATCCTTAGTTTTCTGTACCTTTTCTGAATAGAAAAGTTTAAAGTTGCTCGTAAATTAATTGCGATTATAATTTCAGGAAAACCAGTTATGGCGAGCACATTACGAGGGAAACCAGTAAAGAGAGGTGGAAAGATTTATATGGAAGTAGAGAATTTACAAGTAGATCTGGTTGTTGATAGGGTGGAATATTCATTAGAAGAAATTCGACAAGAAGGGAGGTCACTAGGTGAGTTTCATTTCGCACATTTCTTTTCTCTCTTCATTCACCAAATTAATTCCTTGAAATTGATTTGGTAATTATTTTTTTCTTATTTTCAATCGAAAAATAATGTTAATTTATCTTTCTCGATTTTTAGTAGTTTAATTTTAAGAATTTTAATTCAAGCACGCTTATTTCTAGAAGATGGAACACTTGAAGGGGCCGGGGGAAAACAATGGTAAGCCTCATTAAAAAAAAAATGAGTTGAGTACAGAAATACAATAGAATGGTAACACTCATATCTACTGAATGTCGAAAAAGTTCAAGCGAAAGACAACAAATGGCCGCATAGTGGCCATTCATTTCTTTATGGGAAACCTCATAAGCCGGCAAGGCAGAATGAGTTTTCCGAACGCAATACCTCAGTTCATGCTCAGTGTGGGTTACCATTATTTCTACTCCCGGACTCTTTATTTATGAAACACAAAATTGAAGAATGAAGCAACAGTGAACTTTTATGGATTAAGACTAAGATGTTCAGTGTTGCCATACGATCCAACTTTTTCACCGATTTTCCTATCGAAATTATCTTTGAATTGAATTTATTTTAAGGCCTATGAGCAAGTTGGCTCAGGCTATATGTATGATGATGATGGGAGAAATAGTGGTAGGAAACGGAAGAACCTTTCCCCCCAAACAAAAAGAACATGCACACGGTGTTTGTCCATACATATCTATTGTCTAAAATAATATTTATGCCAAGTTTGGAGTTGTTACGCCTAACGTAATGGAAGGAATTTGAATAATTTAATTTTATGGAAAATAAGTTCACAATACTGAACACTGAGATGCTTGGGAACTGGGTGGGTCCCCCACAATATTTTCTATAGTGAAGAATGATGCTTATGCCAATTTTAAAATAAACGTGATTTGAACGAGAATAATTTGAAAATTGAATTTTAAAAAAAAAATGGATTGCCAACACTGATTCACTGTCTGAGCCAGTGTAGCCAAGACATTTTTAACGACAAATCAACCGCTTCTCTACACCTTGTGGATCCTGAGAATTATTCTTGGACAGGGAGAGACAGGTGGACGGACAGAATAAGTAGGATCATATGGTTCCATTTTGTTAGCTATGCTATCAAAGGGACTTAGAAAGGAGGAAAAGTAATCTCCAGCAGTAAATAATGAAGCAAAGAAGGAAATGCAACTATTTATTTACGAACGCTGCAATGAACTACAAGGTGAAGGTTATATTTCTTGGGGAAAAAGTGCTGACATATCTCGTTGCTTGAAACCATGACGAAATGTTCTTTCAACAACAATGTCAAGGAGGCATTGAAGTCAATGTATAAAATGAAGCAGTGTAGTTCTTGATGGCAAGAGTAGAAAATCATTTTGCATTGAAGAAAAAAAGCACTGGGAAGGAGAAAGTTTACTTTTTCTCATACTCTTATATATTTTTAAACGACATGTGACTTTTAAGAGTTATATAGAAACTAGCTGATTTTCCCGCCTGTTGGTGCGGGGTCACTAAAATATGTTTTATGTTTTCACCCCCTTTAAAGGGTGGTACGAACCTTTTAATACGGTAGTCAATCCTTCCTTCTAGGTGCTAAGGAATATGTGTACCAAATTTTGTTCCAATCCGTCAAGGTGTGTAGATTTGTACAACGTTCAAACAGATTTTCGGTTACATATATAATTTAAAATAAAAGCGTGGAACGACAATTGCGTAATATCAACATGAACATGTTTTTTTTCTATGAGCACACCACGCTTTTATTTTTACAAGGTTGTTCCAAGCTGGTATGCTATTTGGGATTTCCTGAAAGAATCAAACATTACACACATATTTGTAAGAGGCGCATCTTACTTGTTACCACATTTTGCAATTAGCGCATTGCAACAAATATCTTTTACAAACTCTTTTCAATCATAAGAAAATTTCTACTGTAGAATCTTTTCGAAATACGACATTATTTATTCAAAAAGACAGCAACATTGTATTACCCAGAACAGTGGGAAACCATTCTATTCGGAAACTGGGAAAACCTTAATCTGAGCATTGTATACAAAAATAGTTAGATAAAGTGGAATAAGGAAAAACGCTACTAAAAGGAATTTTACCACTAATTCAAATAAAACATCAAACCTTACCCTGTAGAGAAATAAGAACCTTTGACGTTTAACATATGTTCGAATTATTTACAAATAACTAGATAAAATATTTAATTTTACTATAAATTTTAACTCCACTTACCTTTTACTTATAGCAAATCATGCTATAATTTTAGTTGTAAAGTTCTAGAAAACCAGTCTTCAGTATCAGGCGATTGCTAGTCTGAATACAAAGATTGCATAATTCTTTGCATTATGTTTATTTTCATGAAATGAGAGGAAACGTGGCATATTTTAGTGAGAACACAAGACAACTTGTGATGTTCACATACTACAGTATTAATTTGTGTGTATTCTTAATTTTTTTATTTAATTAAAGGCAATAAACTATATGATGCACTGGTACTGGTACTAAATTACAGTTATACGATTCCTTCGTGTTTCACCTGCTGGGCTCCGAGCAATATTTATAAGAATTCCTACTTAAGTCAGTTATAAGGCCTTTTACTAGTACGCATATAATTAATTAGAAGTGAATAAAGTGTATTGTGAAAATGTGTTACAGAGATGACGAACTTCGTTGACACCAAACGTAGTGGAAAGCTGTTAGAATCCGAAGATTATTATACCAAATTAACAGACATGATGCTAAGTGTGATTAGAAATGTACACACGGATGTTGTTCTTGGAGATGAGCCTATAAATACATCATATGTACATTCGTATGAGTCACAAGGGATGTTCATTGAACCAAAACGTTCAGTAGAGCAAATGCCGAAGAGAGTATACGAGGATTCGGTGTAACTAATTCGAAAGGTTTACGGGTACGTTTACTTCGCAAGTAGTTCTTTCCTTAATTCACAATGCGTTAAGAATGAAAAACAATGTGGTTTTACACACGAGTGTACGTTTCCAATAAAACTCAGCATCATCTCTCTTAATTCGATATAAATAATCTTCGTATTTTAACAGCTTACCCACACGTTTTGCTATCAACGAAGTTCATCACGTCTGTGACACACTTTTTCACAATACACTTTATTCACTTGTAATTGAATGGGTGAGATTAGCAAGGAAAGGTTCCAACTGACTTTAGTTTTGGAAAACTAAAAGCAACGCTTGTATAGAAAGAAAACTGTTTTGCGGTTAAAATAATGATCAAAACCAAAAACCTATAATTATGCAATGTTCTTTGTGTCTTTAGGTATAACTTTGTAATTATAGGTTTTTGTTTTTGACCATTGTTTTAACCGCAAAACAATTTTCTCTCTCTCTCTCTCTCTTTTTAGTTTTCCCAAACTAAGATCAGGTGGAATCTTTTCCTTAGTAATATCACCAATTTAATTGTATGTCTACTAATCAAAGACACGAAAAGGATGGCCTTATTAGTAGACATCCTAATAAGTCATTGTATGGCCTTAGGAGAATCGGGACTTCCTGTTTCGCCTATAATGTTGATAACGTAGTAATTCTGATAAATATCGCTGGGAGCTCAGTAGGCGAAACCGGAAGGCACCGACATTACCCCATTATACGCTATATATACACCGAAGTGCTAAAAGTCATTGTATACCTACCTAATAACGTGTGGGACCCCTTCAAGCATGGCGAAGTCAGCAACTCGACGTGGCAGCCATGTAGTCTCGATTGCTGTCCACATTTTGGTGGTTGTTGCAGGTGGAGAATCCTGGGGACGAAGAGCCCATTCGATGATATCCCACATGCGCTCGATAGAGTTGTTCATGCCCGGCGATCTAGGGGGTACAATCATGCATTGGAAGTTACCAGAATGTACCTCAAACCAGTCGCGTATGATTGCGACCCGGTAATATGGCGTATTGTCATCCTGGAAAATCCCATTGCTGGCAGAGTACACGAAGTCCATAAATGGCTGGAGATGGTCGCCAAGTAGCTGAACATAGCACTGATCGGTCAATGTCTGGTTCAAGCGGACCAGAGGACCAAAACCATGCTAGGTAAACACCCCTCACACCATGACGGAGCCTCCACTAGCTTACACAGTGCCTTGTTGACAACTTGGACCCATGGCTTCATAGGGTTGGCACCACACCCGGGCCCTATCATCCGCGTGTACCAATTGGAAACGTGACTCATCTGACGTTGCCAGTTCTCTAAGGCCCAATCCACATGTTTCCGAGGCCGTGCGAGTAGCCGCTGCCGATGGGCAGCGATTAGCAGCGGAATACGTATCGGTCTTCGGCTACGATACTCCATGGAGACCAAATTACACTGACTCTGAGACACGTTCCTGGGACGTCCTGCATTAATTAATGCTGTCAATTCACGCACTGTTGCGTGTCTGCTTGCTCGGACGTCGATGGTCGCGGTCATTCATCCCCCGTGGGTAGCCACTGCGTTCTCGCTGATGGGTCGTAATGCATCCAATGCGTACTCACGGTCCACCCTTGACACTGTGGAGTGTGGAGCGAGTAAAGCTCAATGACCGGACGACTTCTGAAATCGACTAGCACTATCATCCCGCGCTTAAACAATGGCAATTCCCGTCGAGTTGCCATCAGCACGGTACACGACGTTTCACTGCACTCACAGAAGTCCAACTGACCACACTGCAACGCGCAGTTCGACGGGTTTGTCGCGATGTTACTACACCATTAACATGTTCCCTCCCGCTATCCCATGGCTTTTGGCACTTCAGTGTACAAGAAAATAAAATGATGTTTCAGTAATTGAGAAATATTATAGAACAGTTAGGAGGTGCAAAGCGAGAGCATACAGATAGCAAACAAGAGTATCTTTCTAATAAAAGTTTCTTATGAAGTACATCTCGTAGAGCAATTTCCACTTAAAATCTCTTTTGTGTTAATGGTTTGTCTCTTTCACAGCTATCGATATGGAAAGTTTTCTCAACCAGCACTGGGAACCAGTTTTTACCGAATTGAAGCCTTCTGTCGATGCAACAATTGGGGAAATATTTAAGGAGCTGTCAAACCGAATATTTTCTAAGGTGCCCTACGACAATATTTTTCTGCGGTGATACTATTCTTGTCTATTGAATTTTCTGTACATACACTATATTTTTTTACGATGTATTATATTTTGCTGTTTTTCTGTTTTATAAAATGTAAATAAATCTTTTTGATACATATATTTTTGTACTTTACCACTTTACCTATTAAAGAACGAATCGAGTCATCTGGTTGCAAAATTTGTTATATCCTAAAATGCTTAAAATAAGATCCCCGGATCCTAATCTTCAATATGAGCAGGTAAGAAGCCTGAAAAATCCTTTTTTCCCCTTCATTTCTGGAAAAATGCCAGATTGGACATAAAGAGTTTGTAACTGAACGATTGAACTGTCATTTTTGAAGTACATGGGCGTAACTGCAATGCCTTGAGACCCCGCGTTGAGGGGGAAGATGTTCAGTGAACCCTGGAGACGAATTATGATTGGGTGAAAATTAGTTAATGGCAAATCTAGCAAACATTATAATGGAAGTTCGATAGTAAAAATATCTCAGAGTTGGTAAAACGGGAATTAATTCTTATACCTGGACGGGAATTTTCACATAGTCTGGAGAGAATCTTGATTTGAGAAACATGGCAACATTGTTCTGAACAGTTGATGAATGCCTTGCGTACGGCAAGAATTTGCTGAAATTGCATGTGAAATTGTATTGCTGGTTCCTCGCGCTCTTTTTCTGGATCCCTTACTATGTGAATGATGCTGACAGAAAGATCGTAAGACAAGACCCGTAAAAAGCTTCTTTTTAGGGTGGCCAAAATTTTAGTTTCTTTGCTGTTCAAGCAAATATATATGTTTGAAGTTATGCCAAAACACTGTTTTGGGATATCACAATTATTGTGGTAAGTATCGCTCTTGTATTTCCGGATGTATTTTCTATATTTCTTTCAAACATTTCATTTTCAACAAACAAACACTTTCCATGAGTTTAGACTATATACGATCAGTAGCGATTCGTAGTTTTTTATAATGTGTAGGATCTTTAAGCCCCTCTACTCCACGATATCCTCATCGCAAATTCCTCTTTACTTAAACTTACACGCTGAAACTTACGACTTTAGCATTACACGCATGATCGGGTTTTGAATGTGTTCATTTACATGTTTTATGGTATCGCATCAGTCATAGTTGTCATGCGTAAAAGAATTGAAAGGATTGAGGTCTGGAAACTCTGAAGACCACTGAGAAAAAGACCAAAGCGATGAAACTGGAAACTGAAATTATTGATTGAATCAGGTCACACCCATACTCCATTTCCCCATATCAGGCGACTTTTGGATTAGACAGTAACTGAATCAGTTGTATTTCGTGCTACTTGTAATTATTTGCATATTCTTACGTGGATGTCTAGGGAATTAGACAGATAAACTGTCTGACACACTGAAAAGAAGGGTCGACGATTCATGACAAGATACAGCACATACACCACGTACAATGTTGCAATAGAGATTGGCGCATATTTCATATTTGAAAGACACAAAATAATTAACATAATTAAAATAGCTCTGAAGGTTGACAATAATTCCTTACCAGCAGACATCAAGGCCACTAGATAAGTTGTGTTTTACTTCAGTATTCTAATATGTACCTGCTATTTATTGGAGACCGCGAAGCTAGAAATGTTTCAGTTTTACAGTTGAAGTTTTTGTGACCTAAACATCCCCAAGCCGATTACAAACATCAGAAATAGCATCCCTAGGCAAGAAATGACGAAGAGAGGGAGAGAGAGAGAGAGAGTACGTTCCTCACCAGTGCACATCCGAAGTCGCGGCATTAACCACTGGACCAGAGCTGAAACCGTTCACCGGGTCTATGTCCGACCTAACTCGGTGACCCAAAAGGGAAAAGAATGGTTCTAAATTCTTTCCTTGCTTTCGAACAGTTTTGCTTTCAGGGGGTGACGAGAAACAGAGAAATAAACCCCTAGACCACGAAATATTTACACTGTTATGTCTAAACAAAGTTTCTTCCAGAGGTGAACGGGAATTTGTTGAGTGTTAGTCTCCAGAAAGCCAAGAATACGACACCGGAAAGTTCCTAACAATAGTCATAAGATATGGAACTAGTATAATATTCCCGGAAATAAGAAAAATGTCCACAGAGGGGTGCAAATAACTCTCCCTAGGAAAGACTATTCTGGAAGAATTTGAAATGAAAGTGAAAATATCGAATAGTCAAGCCAACAGAAACAAGACAAGGTCAAATCAAGCCAAGATTGGGTCAAGATTGATTCACCGGGTCGCAGAGTCACGAAGTCAGTCTGGTAATGTGGGTCAAAACCGGATCACCGAATTAGTCCGGTCATTCGGGTAATAACCGAGTCAAGTTACGGACAGGGACATCAAAAGTTACCAGGTTTCAGCTCTGTACTTTACCACAAGAGATACGTATTTCGTCTGGAAGTAACTCCCGTGTCGGAAACATAAGAACTGTTTCTGCTAGAGATGATATTGATAATGGGCCTTTTACAGGTAAGTTTGTGATCCGGAAATTCCTTGTCACCTGAAATTATAATGGGTTGATATTTGTCTATGGAGATTTTGCTAATGCCATAAGGCCGTGTCCTACAGACAGCCCCCAAAAAAGCTTTCAGATTTGAATCCCGACTGGATCATGGATGTTTAAGTATTTTTAAAAGCATTGGCTCTTGTATCGGGCCAAAGTCCTACTTACTAACATGGTGCAAACAAAATATAGTTTTATTGTGTCCTGCGCTATAGAATCAAGTGAATTCGAAAACACTTGTGAGGCCACAAGGAATTGAACCCGAGATATTTTGATTATAAGGCGAATAATGGCGAGACTTTTGGTAAAAAAGAAAGGAAATGGCTGCAGAGAAGAGTACCTTTTGGATAGCTTCCAAGTAACTACCATATCCTTACACAGCAATTCGGCATTATATTAATTCAGTATAGTATTATATTGTTGTTCACACTGCATTCGTAAACATTGTTAAAACATATTTATATGGGCCATTGTAGACTTTTGATTTCAGGCTGTCACCATTATACAAATTGCAATGCTTGTTAAAGTACAAATTTATCCATGCCCTAGGTAGGATTCGAACCCACAATCTTGGAATTTCAAATTTGAATTTTTATTTATGGTCTTTAGGCATCTTAGGCTCAGGCAGGGAAATGGCGAGGAAGAGAATATTAGAAGGTAGTTGGCCAAGGTCTAGTTAGTAGCTACCATCCCAGCAATTGTATGGTATGACTGAGGACAAAGCTCAGTCAGGGTGGGCACCCACTGGAATCATACTCACGATCTTCCAATAGCTAAGTCAACGCTCGACCAACTGAGCTACGGCCGCGCGATCTGCAACCTTGGAGACGATAGTCTAACGCCTCAGCCCACATGATTACCTCGGTAGGCACATGGCATTTGTGTTTACGTAAGCAATGAGAAACTGAAGGCGGGGAAATCCAATAATATTGAACTACTCATCAACTATCCCTGAACTTTACAAAGTTGTCCTTGTAATGGAGGAAATATCAGCACTTGTTCAATTAATTTCATTAATCATGTTTGATGCATTGTTGAAAACAACGTCTCTTAATACGTTGATACAATCCGCCCATTTACCTAGCTTTGTTGAAAAATATACTTTTTTTTTTATTGAAATAGAGTCACGAACCTAGAACATTTTTGTTTTATCGAAGCAAGGAACCGAACGTCGTAGCTCAGTGGCAGAGTTTTGGCGTAGCATTCGGGAGGTCGTGAATTCGATCCCAGCGGCTGACCATCCTGACTGAAGTTTTTCCGGAGTCTTATGTCAGTCATACCAGGCAAATGCCGGGATGGCACCTCAAACATAGGCCCTGGCCGACACATTTCCAAATCTTTTACCCTCCCCTATTCCGACCTGGGCCTTAGATGCCTAAAGGCCATAAATAAAATTCAATTCAATTCAAAGGAAGGAAAAATGTATTAGCCAACGCGGGTCAAGAAAATCCTAATTTTCTTTCGTCATGAGGCTTGGGTTAGAGATCACTAATTATTACTTAACTAAGCTCACTACAATGTTATAATTTATTTCGCACATTTAAAATTTCATCAGATATTGATAGTAAGAATCCCGAACATTAAAAAAAACATTAAAAAAAAAAGAATCCCGAAATATTGATTTTTAAATATGTTAAAGAGTTCCAAAACTACAAGCAAATATCTATTTTTTTTTTAATTTAAATACTCCTTGTTTCTGCAAAATGGGTTTAATTTAAGCATTAGTATAATTTTCTGGAACTAAGTCATCAATCTAAAACGGATAGAGTCAAAAGCATTTTTATGTTCTTTTCTTTAGATCACAATGGTTCGTGATGTCCTAAAATTTTGCATTTCCCGACGTCATAAAATTATCAAAATTTAAACAGTGACGTAAATCGGGTGACAACACAATATGCCATTGTTACTTTCATAATTTTCTAAATATTTATATATTTTAAAAGCATATTTTTTAATACTGACTTCTTTATCCTAAAATAAATACTAGTCTACAATGATGTTGCGTTTGACTGGTTGCAGAACGCTTTAAGATTTGGGTCACAAAACATTAGCTTAAGAAAAAGTATCCCAACACCGATATAACTCGAAAAAATAATTAAAAAACTTTTTAAAGACTTTTTAAAGACTTAAACACTTCTTAAAAAGACTCAAAAACTTCTTAAAGACTTAAAAACTTCTTAAAAAGACTTAAATACTTCTTAAAACTTTTCTTAAACAATTCGTACTGAAACAGTAAAAAATAATTTTGTTTATTCATGACTAAAAAGAAAAGCATGAGGCGCGCCAATTCAAGAA
>JAGDQP010033705.1:0-20526 GCA_022664845.1 Lepisma saccharinum | reverse complement strand
TAAAAAACAAACACAAATAACAATAAGGGAAACAGCATTTAAAGAAGAAAAATCTCCTCCAATTCCTTCCCCGGAGGCAGCGTTCCAAGAACTGAAGAAACATTACCACGCTGAACGGTATTTTTGTACAGGGTGCCTACTGAGTTCCATTTTCAAAATTCCAGTATATTTCTAGTATATTCAGTGTAACTATCAGCAAAATTTCAGAACCTAATACTATGACTTTTTTAAGTTCTTCAGGAATAATCACTCTCTTGACGAGCCACGAGCATTATTTGTATTATCTAAATATATTATTAAGCTATATTATAACTTGTACAAATAATTGTATATTATTCTATTCTAGTTATAATGCAATATTGTTATTACTCTGCACTTTTGGAGTTCAAAAATCCAGGGTAGATTATAATGAATGATAATATTTCTATATTTCATAATTTTTGCAGTATGTGGATCAAAATTCCAGTATATTTCCAGTACCAAAATTAAATTCCAGAATAATTCCAGTATTTCAAGTATTTCCAGTATCAGTGGACACCCTGTTATATTTCTCACAAACGATCTTGTAAGATTCGAATTAAATCATTTCGACACTGTTGTTAAAATATAATTTCGTTCAACTATCCATAGATTATCTTCCTGTTTTTCGAAAGATTGTTTGATGAGTTTGTGACCATAACCCTGAGCATTAACCCATTGAATCAAGGAAGTATCAATTGTTTCATTTGAGGACCCTGATTTGACGTAAGTACGTTTACTTTCTTTTTTCCTCCTTTGGGCGACGCTGAGATTTTGCAGAAATAGCCAATGTGCTAATTACATGTATATGTCCATTAAAATGTATTACAAAAGAAATCATTAAATAGAGCTTTTGTCATCCTCACTTTGTGTCATTTCGTTATGTGTAATGGAAGGAATGCAAGGGCTCTTTGTCCTATATTTTATCGGTGATCAAAACCTTTTACTTACTTACTCTACGGCTTACAGAGCTCTTAAATTCATCGCCACAGGATTTTATCCTGAGCAAGATCAAGCCAGTTGTCATCACGAACATCTACTTCTCGAAGATCCCTTCTAATATTATCCTCCCAACGTCGGACCGAAGAAACAGGAAAAGGGGCGTTAAAGTTCAGGTGTTTTTGCTTCTACTCCAAAAAATTCAGAATTTTAAAGAGTGGGGTTTTCTAGAAAGTGGCGTCCAAAAAGGAGTCTTCGGCAGTTTCTCAACAATTCTGAGTCTCACAGGGCACAAACTATTCACTGTAGGTGAAAACTAAAATAAGATCCGTAACTCTGAAATATCTATCGTATGCAGAAAACCGCATCTCAATATGACTAATAGGACCAGAGTTAAAAATTATCAAAAATCGGAAATTTCGGACTGAATTTGGCAGCACTGCAATTAATTTCCTGAGAAAGTAGTCACTCAGCAGTAATGACTTTTACACACGATAAAATATAACATGCGACAAATATGATGCTTTCTATTTCATGCAAATTCATAAATTAGACTCTGAGAAACTGGTTTTTGAAAAGAACATTCATTTTTTATATTTGAAGCCAGTATGAAACCTTGAACTATTTTGAGAGCCTGTAACTCTTCACAGATATTTTTTTTGGGGGGGGGGGTGTAAGGGGGGTAACAAAAAATACAGGTCTCTCTATTTTGCATATACTTGCAGAAAAAAATATCACAGAGATCTGAGATAGTCAATCGGACAATTTAAGGTTTACCTGGATGAACTGAAATGTAAGTACTCCATAGTAAAATGAAAACAGAAGGTAACGGCTAGGCTTATTTCTCGGTACCATCCTGGCATTAAGACTGAGGGAAACTCTAGAACGTGTTAGGATAACCGACTTGAGCAGGACTCGGAAGTTTCCCTGCCTTGCGACTGCTTATCCAAAGTCAACGATCATAACACTAGATAGATCATGGGAGCTGGTTCTAATTGATTAAATTTTTACTAAAATCTTGAATAAGCTGCTGAGCTTCTAAGGACGGAACCTACAATTTCTGATAAAGTGGACTTTGGACCATTTCGTTCAATGAACTCTCACGCTGGATCTGATTTTTTTTTAAATTTGAATTTATTTAATGCCTTTAGGCATCTCTGGTTCATAAGGTAGGGGAATCTATGGGGAAGGTAGCGGCCAGTGTCTTAAGGTACTACCAGGCATTCGCCTAGTGAAACAGATAGTGGAAAACCTCAGTCTGGATGTATGGCCGCCAGATTCGAACCGATGTGGCCTATTCATTGCCAATCCGAAGTCAGCAACGTTACCGCCTGGACTATGGGAGCTGGGTAGGCTGCAACTGAATTAACGAGAGTGTATCTGAGATACTTATAGGTTGGAGGGCTATACGCACAAATAAATCACTATGAATGTATGGGTCCTCGAGTACATTTCATTAATAATAGCTTAGTTACTCCTGTAATAACCTAAATAATAATTTATTGATATTTTAAGAAACAATTCATAAATAAATTATTATAACGGCTGAACACCAAGGGGTACAACAGAAGTAAGTCAACTCTCACCACCGATAGGAGACAAGAAACGAAAATCAAAATTCTATTGGTGTTTAACAAAAAGTGGGAGAACCACTGATTTATTATAATTTATAGACTTTTGGATTTTTTTATTATTATTATTTTTAAATAGTGTTCATAGGCTTATGCCAATTATTCAGGAGTTCAACTTGCTTTGCAAAACGCATTAGGTTATTATATTATCTTAATAAAAACTTTTTATTGGGTCAAATCACCGGCAGCCAAGGGAGAGGGATCCGTTTGATCCTAGTAAACCCATCCCTGAATTTTGAGGGAGAAAATATGGTCACCGTAGTTATAAGTTATTTAATAGTGTTCTGAATTTTAATGAAATGAGAAGTGTGTCTGGTAAGTATTAGCACTAGACGGACAACTCCGCTCAGTAACCATAAAATTAGCGGGAAGGTAAGGACTTCAAGCAGCGAAGAACCAGAAACATTGACGAAGAGAAAATTTCTTAGCCTTTATGGATCAGACTTGTGGCTACGCCTAACCCCGGCAAATGTATTAGGGACGTTCTGTAACGGGCTTAGGTCATAGTTGCCTGCCTCGTCGAAAAATATAACTTACGTTCTGAGGGAGTGTACAACGAAGAGTTCTGGCCTTCTGATTGAACAACTATTGTTATTTTGTGCATATCAATAAGCCTTATACATTTGATATCCCTCAGTTGGTACAGTATTCATTGGTTTAGTAATCCGAAGGTCCTGAGAAAAATCCCAGCGACAACTCATTCTTACAGGATTTTCCTAAGTCATACCAGGCTAATGCGGGATGGCGTCTTCAAACTAGGCTCTGGAAGACTTCCTTCCCATATATCTCCTCTACCTTATCCCGGCCTGAGTCAAAGTTGCATGAAAGCAGTTAATCAATTCAAAACATTATGACCTTCACGTCTTCAGTTAAAATAAAGGGGAATTTCCTATTTGAGAAGCACTACATGCTGTATACTAGACAGAGAAATTGATGACTGTCACCTTCACTAATGCAATCTAACCTAACCTAAGGTTAACGAGTTATTCGTTATCTTACAACTGCATGCTGAATTAACTGCTTACCTTTCATCATGTGGAACCTGGTGATGCCCTCTGTTTGGACTAGGAGGCGGATGACCATTGTGATTTTGATGTTCCTGATTTCGATATACGCTAATATTTTGGTAAAACCTTTCCCCTTCTTGCTGTTGCTGCTGTTGTGAAACTGAAAGACTTGGGTTGGATGCTTGTCTTGTAACCATGTTGTGGCTCTGGCCTGGAGGTACACTTCGTGAATCGTTAAGATTTTGTGTAGATCTGAATAAAGAAAAATAGTTAAGAATGTCGCATTTCGAAATTAACAATCAAGGAATTCTAATCAAGTATCTGTAACTACTGAGAAACCTACATACATATACTTTACGACGGTTCTTCATCTATTTTAATTCTGAAAACAAATCACCGGAAGAAATATACGGCCGAAACGTACAACGTGAAGATTTAAACTGGGAATAATGATTTTAATACAACCTACAAATTTCAATTTACTATCGCAGAAGAAACTTTAACCCTAATGACTTGCTAATATAGTGGAACCTTATTTATTCGGATTTCCGGTTTATCCGAATCAAAAAACATATAAGGTCAACGCACCAGTAATGGTATAATTTTTCATGGTTATAATTTTTAACTCAAATACAGTTCAAATCTATTAATCAAATGAGAATGCTACGCGTTCTCCAGGCTTTCTAGTAGTAAGTTCTATCCATTACTTTCATTAACATACACTATTTGAAAGTAAGTTTTTGTCTAACATTGTATTTGTACCAGTGATGGACACGGAAAAAACTGGATGCTCCAGAAATCGGCATAATGTTTGACTCGAAATTGTTTAAACAATCATTCCTGACGTTTCTAATATGAGTACAACAGTATACGTTTAATGCTGTTCCACTGAGTGATCATTCTGGAGGTTCTTGGTTCGAAACCAGCGGTCGACCATCCGTACTGAGGTTTATACACATGGTTTTTTTTTCTCATTCACACGACGCTAATGTCCTGATAGCACCATCACCTTAGATCAGGCCGACTCCTTCCCACTTTCTTTCCGCTACCGTACTAAGAAAACCTTATTTTACATTACTCTTCAAGTGTCCATTACTAGTGTGTTTACTTTATACTAAAACCTCGTTTATCCGGAACTTTGGTTTATACAGAATGATTTTCGATAAAATAACTTTCTGACAGTTTCAAAATACCTATACATCGTATGTAAGTGGGTGCGCCTAATTGATTCTCTGCAGTAAAATGTGCAATGTCGTACTGTATTTGCTTTCAGTTCATTAAAACAAATATTGCCTTTTGTAGAATGTATTTCTGCATTTAACGGCGCTTATAAAAAAAAAAAAAAAAAAAAAAGGATTATCCGAAATTTCGTTTATCCGGAACGAGCCCGATCTCATCAAGTCCGAATAAACGAGGTGTTAGTGTACATGCAGTTTTCTCCACTAAATCTAGCCATGCTTTAAAGGAATGGCTGCCAGCTACAGAAAACTCAGACTTCTTTGTTAATGTAAGTGCTAAACAGTACGCAGAACTGAAATCGAACTTATATTTTATGAAGATACAGTACATCTTTTGTTTTGTACTGTAATATTGTTGTAAAAGTTCGTAACATGTGCAATAAACTAAATAGAATGTGTACAAACTGTTTTATTTATGTAGTTAATGAATTTTCTATTATCCGGATCGGCTCCGCTCCTGTTTGAATCAGATTAACGGGCTTCCACTGTACTAGATTACACTTGAGAAATCACACTTTGAGTCTGAGATTAAATTAGATCCTTCTCATTTAGCAATACCCACAAGATGTCAGATGTCATACCAATTTAATCAAAAGGTTGGGCTATATTGCGGGAACAGAACCGTTGAACCAAAATAAGAAGAAAATGTTATATGATTACAGAAATTGGTAGTTTTGCCGCTACACGACTCTGAAAGTGAACGGTGACTACTGTTCGTGTGTTGAGAAACCGTGCGCTGAAGACGTTACTATTGAACGTGCATTGTGGAACGTTGTTCTGGATATGTTGACTGCTCTTGAGTAATTCTGGTTGAACAGAGTATAAACATGAATGGTGAGCACAGCCCCATTTTCTTTTGCTTGTTATAACCAGAACGTTTGGTGACAAATGGATAAGGCGTGACGGATAAGTATACTGGCCACATCTATGTTCGAACCTCAACCCGTGACACTTTTATTTCTGGGATCACCTGAAGAATATCGTGTATGCGACACCGATTCCAGGTGTCTCAGCTCTTTGCGAGCGAATTTTGACAGGCTGTAAGCGTCACAAGAATAAACCTGGGACATTCGAAAGTGTTGATTTTATTGTCAATTTCCTTCAGACTCGTCTAGTGCCAGAAATACCAACGGATGTACGTTCACACAGCATTTTCTTATTTTGTTCCAAGAACTCTGTGCCTGCAATATTGCCCAGAGCGGAAATGCCAAACATTGTAAGAGCCAAATGTGAAATTTTACAGAAGCAGAAAAGGGAATGGATTTAGCTTCACATAATAATATGATTGTTTTCACCTCTTCCTCATTGATTTGGCAGTTGGAACAAGGATGGGAACATGCGGGTGGACACATCGAATATGCCTGAGGACAAAAGTGCGTTTTTCAAATAAACAAACAAAAATGGCACTTCCACTCTTCATTTATATATTATACAGACATACTGTAATATTGTAACTTCTAACCAACACACTGGAAATAAAAATCAATATGATCCAACTAAAACTTACCTTGAACGTACAGCTCCATTTTGAGTAGAAGAATGCAATGAACCTTCAAAAGTTTTCTGAGGAATGCTGTTCGTTGATGACGTTCGGCTATAACCAGGATTGTACACCTCGTGTTGTTTGTAATGAGAATTTGGTACGTTATGTACCAAGTCATTATTTCCACCTACAAACATATACAAAAATTAATCACTATATGTAAACTAAACGTTTGTGAATACTCATCTATATACCATTATTTTTTTTTTCTACGATCAAATAGTATATGGTTATGTATCAATATTTCTTCTAATTACCTGCATTCAAGATACTTTTAGGGCTTTTCTGTCGCTAGCTAGTACAGTTCGCCCGGCCACACTAATTATAATAAATAATGTAGTAAAGGTACGATTTAACAATTAATACTGTAAAAGCTCTTCACTGAAGTTTCCGAAAGAAAACTATAACCAACAAATAATTCCCATTTCGCACATGGCTTCAAGCTTCCCTTATTAAAGGAGCTGGCCGTACGTTCTCTTATGTCCCTGCAATTTTGTATTTTTTTAAAAAATTTTAATGTATGGTTGTACGTCTCTCGGCTATCATTTCTGGGGAAGCAGTGATCAAGTCCTTAGTTGAGTATCATCCTGGCATCTGCTAGGTGGAACTGAGGAAAATCCTGGAAACTTTCAAATCAGGATGGCTGTTAGCAGGGCATGAACCAACGTTGTCTCCCCATGGCCGATCTAAGGTCTACGACGTTACACATTGGACCATGGGGACTGGGTATAATATAATTAAAGAAAACGTTCGTTTCTGAACATAGATAGCGATTGTTTTGAAGAATTCTGAATAATGAACTATGAAAAGCCAATATATTAAACAAAATTCAATATCCGTATCTGATTCGATACTTCTACCATTAACAGAGAATGCCGATCGTGAAGAACTATATAAAACTGGAAACTGGCACTTGTCCAAAATATCACCAGAAAGGATAGTAAATGAAGGTGATAGAAGGTCTTAACCGAGTACTTTTACGTTTTAATATTATTTTCCATAAATTTACTTTGCCAGAAAAGGTAGCTGACAGAAAATTCGCCCTTAAATAGTGCATTTCAACCGACAGATTTAGAAAAAAAAAAACTATGAACGCTAAAAGAAAAACAGATTCTCATGTTTAAAAAGCGTTCCTTATTTTGCAGAAATTATGTATGAAGGTCATTCTTATTGTTTGGTGGTGTCAACTTCAAATGTCCATTGCCAACATGAAAATGTGTAGGGAATTTGGTAAGAAAAAGAAAACGATAATTTAGTCGAAACGGGTAGTTAATTTACCGTAATTTACATCGAAACTGTTATCAGCCAACAGACGAGATATTCGTCGAGTGTGTATGTTATGGCACTGGGTAACGTACACCGCTACGCTTGTATTTTAGCATTGCTTTCCGGGAACTATTATCTCAAATCTAATAAACAAGTTTTATTTTTCAAAATTTAAGGTCGTAACTAATTGATAATCATAAATTATCTTTCACCCAACCCCCCACCAAAATAAATGAATATGGATTATTGCAGTGCACGAAATGTGAGCAATATTAAGTTCCGACGAATTAAGTTTGAAGGCCATTCCTTAATAAAATTAAGTCAAGAAATTACTTTCTGCTGAATTATAAATATTCTATTCTTTTGAAATTGCAATCAACCATTTTTGCACGGAGGAGCAATATATTAAGAACTCAAGTTAAATGTCACTACACAAGGTACAGAATATTGGGGAAAACAGTAAATTACTAGCCCACAATAAAAAGTACCCCAACTCTACGCACAGTTAGAAAAATACTGGTAGGGACACGCTACTATATGGTGATCACTGAGTATAGTTTTACGTATTCCTTTAATAACTATGTCACCAATTCAGTTAACACGTCGGCTATCTTACATTCACTGACCTCAAAAAATATTCAGCAATGAACGTGTGTAAGATTTAAGAATAGGTCATCTCTACTTTGATGTCCTAACTTGTTAATAAACAATTACATAATGAAAAAGTGAATGTTTAATTAACATGTAAATAAACATACTATTTAAAGATGGCACTGATTTCGAACTCTGAATTGCTGGAGGATGCAGTGGTAGTCCCCTCCTGGGATCAGTATTATGATTTTGCTCTGTAAGTACTTTCGATGGAAGATCTCTTTCACTCATTCTTCGAGGCCCTGAAAAGTACTTTGTACATTACTAAACTATTCTAGGTAAGACAGACACAGAATAGATAAAATAAAGTAAAAGACTGCACCAATTCCACATACATATGCACAAACAAATATACATACATAAGAGATGAAACTAAAATCTAAACAGTTAGAAAACCAATGCACATGCGCTTTCTGTAAAATCAAGAAGTATCAAAATTACGAACAAATGAAGTATAAATATTTTGGTTCGTAACATGACTCTTTAAAACCATATTCCCTAAAACAGAATACAAAGGAAGATTATGATTATTCGTAATATTCAATTAAGACGAGAAATTGAATATATTACAAGTAAAATAATTTTATAGTCATCTTTCGTTTTCAAATACATTCTGCTGCGATTGACAAGAATGTATTCCATTTCTCCTACACCTTAATGAAATCAGATTGCCTTCTGCTGTCCAGTTCAGTTTGTTGAGACCACTAAAGTAGTGAAGTATTAGATCACTATTCTATTGTTAATTAAACACTAACGAGCCGCTACATGCCAGACAACATTGTTAACAGTCTCAAAGGAGAAAGGATACTGAGAAAGCCCGATGAGTCTAAGCTTCTTACAAAGCATTTCGCTGATAGTATGAAAATATAGAGTAAACTACAACAACCATTTCAAAAGTATGTAGTAATTAAGCCATTAATTATCTAATAGGAAACTTTATCGGAGCTCTTCTCTCAACATTAATAGGATCTGCGAAGGGCAAATACATTACAACAAAGAAAAGTCCACATTTTGGGCCAAAGTACGTTTGAATCCTACTTATTTACACGTAAGATACTGGTAACTGTCTTTAAATTTATACTAACTATTCTTTTCAAAGGAGATGATGCAAACAAAATGTATCCAGCTCCTTCATTTTTAATCATCGAACTCAAGCCGAACTAGTTCGACGTTCACAGCATTTACATTATAAAGGTACTATACAAACAGTGAGAAGAATGTATTAATTGAGCTAATTTTCTTTACGAAGCATGTGGATTTATTATTTTATATGTATAAAATTGAATTAATTTTCCAGTTCGAAGCCAGTTTTCGTTTTTTTCTTTCAAAATCTAAAACACACTAGAACACAGGAAAGTATACACTTTAATAGAAATGTACTTAAGCAAGATTTCCAATGAAAAAAAAAAGAAGAAAAAGTGGAATTTGGAATAAAAACAAGTCTCTTAAATAAATAAATAATATATAAAGATCTCTAAACAAGCACAGCGCCCTGGTAAAAACCAAGTTTAAAAAGAAGAAAAAAATGCTCATAATTACACCACTCCTCCCCTGCTGTCCACCCTCTCCAACAACTGTCGTCAGGTGAAGAGCACACGCCAGAAAGTGTTTGGTACAACTAGATATGAATATACTAAGCGACTTCGCATGGTATCCAGTTAATTTAGACAAACATTACATTAATAAGATACGTATTTACACACAAGCAAAGTGCATATTATTTATTAGCTGTTCTCTATTCACTCTTTACTAGCTAAACCACGCAATTAGTTAAGTAGATGTTGTCGAGTAAAAGGTTCATGCTAGTATTTAAAAAAAAACAAAAAAAAACACTCATCCTGTGTAACGAACAATGGAGGGGAACGTTTTCATTACTAACAACGACGTTTCATTTAAGAGATTTCCTTACACATAAAACATGAAGAAAGAAGCTTAATCCCTATTGTAAATGGCATTAGAGTATATTCATTACACATACAATAGAAGTGTTGTTTTCCATGCATTTGTGAACCCGCACACGATAAAACAATCACGGAACGTTACCGAAACTATTTGCACTTCGGGATTACGTTTTATATTGGCCAAACATGGAAATTTCTCTTTATATTCCTTCCTTTCAAAGCAGCAACACTATACATTATAAATAGGTCATAGTTTCGACCAAAACGTTTTTCGGGAACTTGAAGTGCGTTCATTTCATCCTGTGATTATTATACATATTTATCGATTTGAAAAATGGGGTGAGGGGGGGACGTCAGTATATTATCTTTTTTAATTACTTCTAATGGGATAAAGGTGATTTATTAAGAGTAAATCCCAGCACCCTACTGAAATTCACTATATCAGTTAGACGCAAGTCTGCAAAAACATTTGTATATTATTACGATTAGCTTTTTAGAAAGTATATTCAACAGGTAGGGTTGTCATATGTCACTTTCCAAGGTCACCTTTATACGGCTTGCATGAAGACAAATGAACACAAAATCTCCACATCGCATGGGATAAGTCCTGCTGTCCCGCTTCACAACAAAAAAACTGATTTAAAAAAGAAACCGAAATATATTAATTAACGGAGTATTTCCATACTGAACTATGAAGAGACTCGAATTTGAATTTCTATTTATGCTCTTTAGGCGTATTTGTCTTAGGCCGATAAACAGGTCTGTACACTTCCATTTGAACAAGGAGGCCGTATATTCAAAATAGCACATACTGGTGTGCTTTTTATCTCTAACTCACGTAAGCAACACAAATTTTACACTATTAAACGTTTCGTACATCAGTATGAACGTCATCAGTAATGATACGTAAAAGAAATTGGAAGAAAAAAGAAGGTAAAAGTATGTACAACAGAAGATGATGTGAACTTTAAGTCAGGTATGTGCAGTGTGGCCAGATGCGAAAGCTGGAAGATGACCAATATGTTTAGAATTTTCAGTAATATTCCAGATACGTTTAGTTCAATGTCTTATGACCTGGCAACGGTTGAAGTTCCCACACGGAACTTTCAAATACACATATCCATACTAACACGCAATACAACGTCGTTCGTTTGAAGCAGCCTTCAGAAGCAAGGTAAAAACGTTTCACAAGGTGATTGTTTACCGTTCTACAGAGGACAACTACAATAACTGATTTTTCGACTATACTTAGTTTATGAACGGCAAGATTTTTTATTCTATCTTTTCATTACTGTTTTTTCTGAGAATTTTGTTCACCTAGCTTTGGAAAATTGACCACCACGATATACTGAAAATACCATAAAATATTATCCCCGTTTGCGTGTGTTTAATTTTTTGACGAAATTGGTGACGCTTTTGGACTCCGTAATCAAGTATACGCCCAAAAGTTAGTAGAGATGTATGAAATTTAAAATCTATACAATCCAATATTTCTAGTAAAGAGACTGATTCATTTTTTTTATTATTTACTTATATTACAGAAAATAATAATCCGTTAGAAAAGCTCCCCTTGTTTAAGAATAAAATTATCCAGAAACTATACGTCAGTTGGAAAAATAAACAATAACAAATCACTTTTACTTGATTCGAAAATGGAAATTTTGTACAAGCGAATACAGAAAATATGCACATTCAGTAAATCTTTATATTATATTAATATTGATTAACACTTGCTATTTGTTAACGAAATCGAAAAGTACTTGAGATAAAGGCTGAAGTTACTTATTGCAGTATTTAGTACTACACACAACACCAAAATACACACGATTCTTTTGAATTTTGAAGTGAATAACCTTAACTTAAAGAAATGCGCTAAAATGTAAGCATACTACGATATAAAGCGATATGAAAGTAACAAAGTGGTATGAAAAATAATTTGATATGTTGCACGCAAAATACTATTTTGATGAAGCACAAAGGAACCTGACATGCAACTCTACTCTACACACTGAATCTGTATTTCACTATGCTACAAAAGCACTACATAATACAAAACTACAACATGCAATACACAAAAACTAAAAAGATTAAACAACTACATACACACACACACAAACAATTAAACTAAAAACACAAATATACATGTCTAAAGAAATCATGATTTCTCTGATACTTTCTCCCCAACTTTATAGTAAAAACGTTGCATCCGTTTCTTCAGAAATATCGGATTCAACTTTAATTTCAACTATTGCACCCTAAATTCCGGGTGATTACTGGATTCTCAAAATAATTCTTTAAGGGTTGATATCTCAACTTGATCAATGCCATTCAGTCGATAGTTTAGTTTCCGAAAGCAGATAGTTATCTTGGATTTTTTATGCCCAGCAACTCCGATAAAATGAACGACATCTACTATCACAATCCATTTCTTGTAGTTTCTCTATGCAGAAACAAAATTTCCTCCGCACTAACATCGTATTTCCTTTCTCTTCACTTAACTGATGGGAAGCACAGTTTCACGAATAAAGAAAATTGCTGGCAGAATAAAAAGTAAAACTACTCAAGAGATCAACGAATGTTCTCCAAAGGTAGAACTATGAGGAGCTAGATTTTGCTTATTATTTTGAGACTAACTATTACAACAAGATCAGAACTCACAAAATAATCACGCTAAAGATTTTACTTAATTTATATTAAATAATGTTTAATTTTGTTAGCACTTTTCTGATTTTCTGCAATCGATTTTTTTTTTAAATTTATTTTAGTATGGTATAAATTAATTATATTCTTCTCTCAAGAAAGTCTTCAAAATACAGGGTACGTAGAAACTTTACGTAACATTCAATCACATTACTTACGCACAACTACAGATCGTGTTCAAGTGTTGTATTTATTCATGATTAATGGAGGAGAATTATATGAGTGCAAGCAACGTATCTTTACAATATTTATCTCCTTGTGCATGCTGGATCAAACGTACTCAAATCAGAACACGGTCAAAAATTTCGTTTGCGCGACATCTATATCTCACCACATTACTTCATAAATCATTCGATGAACTTTGAAGAAATACCTAAGGTCACTCTACATAAATCTCAAATTATGAACACCAATTTCTACCTATAATGCATTTACTAGTACAAAAATAACCGAAGGTAAAAGTTTGATCAGCATCTCCTCTTGAATAAAAAAGAAAAGCAGATAATATTTTTTTAAGATGTCATTTATTTAATTTATTTATTTAATAATCATATTCTACTTTGAAACCTACTCGATCAGCTTGATTTATATTTGGTATTGCTATATAAAGACAGAGCGTTTTTTTTTCTTTTTCTCTAAAACACTGTTTCCCTTTAAACAAGAAAATGAATACATAAATAATAAACAAAATCTTGTGAAAACGAATTTAAACAAAATATGAAACAAGCAAATAAATATACAGGAAGGCAAATTATAAAAATACTTACTACGCTCATGCTGCATTGACTTAAAATGGTGATATAAAACTGAAATATTTTTAATTAAAAAAAAATACAACAGCTCCGAAGTGTGCTGAGTCAGACAACTACAGCAAACAGAAAATCTTACTTAATATTGATGAATCAGATGATGTCATATCAGAGAAAAAGCCGGAGGCTCCAGTTGACTTTGATCGTGGCACTGTTGGAGCTGGTTCCTGTCCCAAGCACCCTTGAATATGTAAATTGTCCTCACTTCTGGGGCGGTCTGGAAAAGGCTGTGTAGTAGATGTGAGGGCATAAGATTCGCATATACTCATTTCGCTTTTAGAAGCTGGATCATGCACCAAGTGCTCCACACTGAAACTCACAGACTTTGACTTAGTTCTTTCAAAAGTATAAACAACTTGGTAAGTGGTCTCATCAAGAGATGTTGCAGGTAGCAGTGTTTTTGAATTCCAATCAGCGTCTTTTAACGATGCTTGGTTTATATTTGGTGTTGATTTGAACACTGCATTGCTCTTTTTTAATTGATGGTTATTGCTATCTAAAGCGAGTTTAGAAAAATGTTTCGCTAGAGCTGCAACCCTTCCACAACCAAATCGAACGGCGTCAGGAGACTTCCATGATTTCGTAACATCTACAACACTGTTACTTTTATCTAAGTTCAAGACAGTGTCCTTGTTAACAACTGGTTCTTCACAGCTAGCTTTACTATTACTTAACGGAACACCAGCGTGACTTTCACTATGTCCTACTGAAGTCGTTGTAGACAGCGAGGATGACGAAGAATTAGTATTCGGGGCCAAAGTGCAAGATGATGAAGTTGGGGATGTTGTGCTACTGTCTTCTGTGGAAGGGACATACGTAAATTTTGGAGCATGGGCACTAGCGTTTATGTCCTTTTCTACACTTTGTGAATTACTCTTACTGCTAAAATAATTATGAACAACTTTAGATGATACTGCAGACGGTTTACCAGTTTCATCGTCTGCTTTCTTATCTCCATATAAATGATCTTTCGAAATTGACATATTTACATTTCTCTTACTTTCATTACAAATAGAACAATTTAATTGGCCGTCTTCAATTGAATCACCTTTATGCAATAAGGATAAAACTGAACTGTAATTACTTTTCCCCTGTCTACTTAGCTCAACGGAGGAGCAAGACCGGGGAACTAGTAATCTATTGTTAATAGAAGAAGCAGTATCCTGAATATCCGCACCTGCACGGTTCATACGCATGTTGTGCCTCGAATTGCTTGCTGTCATGGATCCGTAACGAGGGACGTTGTTCCAATCAGCACGGTTGTCTCTGTATGCAGAGCGAAGATTAGACAAAGAAGAACTAGGAGGCAGAGTCCCAGCATGCTTCCTGGCACCCACTGCATCAGAATAAATGGCAGAATGAGATTTTGGCAAAAAAGCTAAAGAAGATATTAGTACGCTAGGATTAAACACGGATATAAGCAAGTACGAAATTCAATGAAGCAGATCGCTCAGCTAAAAAAACACAAACTATAGTCACCCTTTGCTACATAAAATTTTGGAGCTTAATTTTTCATGACTGATAATCAATGCAAACAGGTATACGGTAGGGCTGTAGGATTTGGTGATGATACTTGTCCTCTGGATGGCAACTACAGCAATTCAAAAAACGAAAAACTGCTTTTCTTTTTCTTTTTTTTTTAAAAAAAAAGAAGTGACGACCCTTTTATACGCGCTTCTGCAATTGATGTTAAGTTTCTCCTAGCATCTGATAAGTTAAAACTCATTAGTTACTGTATTCCTTATTTGTATAAAGGGCCACAAATAATTTGATAACAGAAACGGAAGCCAAAACTAAAACCTTCGTAAGACCTTTCTAAATTAGATTAGTGTTGGTCGGTTGATGACTGAATAGTTATTACCGTCCTAAAGGAGCTGGTAAGCTTCTATAGTTTTTATACGTGGTTGGGAATCAAACCTGTGACCACGCACATGTATGTTCCAAATTTGTTTTTTGGGAAACAGTGTAGGCATTCAGTTGAAGCAAAATATTTTTTAACTGTATTCAAATCATTTAGCACTGCATATCAAGTGTGAACAGCGTTACTCTTCTTGATATAACTATCACAACTTCGATATGCATTATAAATGAGAGGGATACTATGATACATAGTCAGCATGTATCCAGAATGTCGGTTTGGTGGTCCGATATTTCGGATAGTTTACAAATAAATTATTAGAGTCAAAATCATTCACGACTATACAAATTACTCATGATTTTAATTTGTGTTCTTACAAAATGTTACCCTTCATCCATACGACAATGTTGGAGCTCATAAAACAGTACGATATCATCACGCATTCAATGCACAAAACTTACTGTTTAAAGAGCTGTTGAATTAAGTACAATCACTATACCATATGAAAGACTATGAATCCCTTAATTACAATACAAATGACTGAATGTGATTACCACAGCAACTGAAAGATATTTTAAAATGGTACAAGGTAATCAAATATTTTGAAGTAAAATTAATCCTGATGAGTATTATGTTAGTTAACAGTAACTGAAACCGGTGAAATTATAAAATACGTGCAAACAGAACAAAGCGCTCGTTTTCGAGATTGCATGATGATGATATATGTCCGAAGGAAGTAGATATGCACTTTTCTTTCGGAATAAGAACTTCCAAAATTTTCCATTTTCCTTTGGAAGACTTATTCTTATTAGGATGTTAATATCACTATCATCCGACAGAAGGCACTGGCAAACCACCATCAGCCCACAAATTATCCTCTGAAAGAACGAACGATAGGCACAACCATGATCACCATTGTGTCTAGAAATCACAGAGTTCTACAGCTGAGCACACGCCCCATTGCGGAGATGATGTAGAATGAAGGAGACTATAGTTGTGTTTTGCTACGATCTGCAAATTTGCAATTAAATAGCATGCATAGACAATACTTGTCAAATAATAAACCCAACACCTTAAATATAATAACTGTATCTTCATTATTGATCCGTATATGAAAACAACTACATTTGACAATGTATTCGCAAAAACCTAAAGCCAGCAGATTTTACAACTGAAATTATTGAGTACATCTCTAATACCACCACCACTTCTATTCCACTAAACAGTTTTCATGACAGCTACTTTACCGAAGTACAAATACTCCCAAAACCGTTTTGTGTTCCAATGAAACATCTAAATTGTGCGTTTAGCAATAAAGAAGTACTAGATAAAGACAGATCTGTTAAGTTCATTTTCTTACTCTTTTAAATCACATTTTGTAAAATATTCTGTTCTTAAAAATGTGCAGAAACAAAGTGATTTTTAACTCTCATATTACTACAAATATTGTATTCCGAAAAATTCTTTCTTCCTTGAATTTTTCATGCTTCTGAACACGGTTCATGGCAAATTTCAGGGGAACAAGTAAGTAAGTAATTGCTATTTTATTCTAGCTTCCCGTGAACGATGGGATTTTATATAGCAGTAAACAGATTCTTCCAGATTCATATAATAAATAACATTAATATTATTACATCAGTTCAAGTATAAGCAGTATTTTTCTATATACCCAAACTTCTACTTATGTATTTCAAATCATGATCAGTTTTGAATCTCTCCTATACATGAGTTTCTTTTGCAATCAACGAAGTTCATACACAACTTCGTATTGGTAATTTAAGTATTTCGTCTATTCATCCTGTTCCATTACAGCCCATTTAATAACTGACACAAGAAAGCAGATAAATAATACCACCTGCTACGTTATCCAGAAATAATTCTTTATATGAGATCTACGTATCAACCTATATTGAATCTTAGGAGCAAGAAATGTTCGTCATACATTCTTAGGAATATTTACTGAAAATTATCGCATTTAAGTACGTCTACTTCATCACAAGAGGAATAATTAAAACAAAGAGTCTTCGCTTGGAACTCCGCAGCTCTCAAAATGAGCAAACAAAGTTTCACTTTGTCCTTCCCTTGAACTAGATGAAGTAGATTTTGGTCAAGATTATATCACCTAGAGCAAAAACTACGCAGTAAATTATCATTGAACAGCAGATTTATTTAAAACACGTCTTATTTCAAGAAAAGTAATCAGTAGCATAGAAATGTATAAAATCATGTTCTTCAAGAACAGTGAACTGATTCTACGCACTGCATCGAAAAGAAAATTTGGACTGAAAAGAAGAAATGCACCACCAAGGTTCATACTGATTTTTCGAAAGCACGTGTTTCCGAGGTTTCAAATTATACGTATTTAATTAAAGATGAAACAATAATAAGGAAGGACTTTAATGATGGCTGAGAACATTATTCGTTTTATGTGATATTTAAGAGAGTAGAAAGAAAAAAATCTTAAGTTCTAACACTTTCTTTGATTTTTAGATAATAAAGCCCAGGTACTATTGAACATCTTCTCTGTGTAAAGACACTAACGCGCAGAAGCTTGTAAAGTACTTCCGCACAGATACAAATTAAACTACTTCTGTAACAGTATATTTCTTCATTTGACTGTACCTCTACCCATGACAGGCGATGGTTGTGACAACAGAGTTGCTAGTCCATGGTAAATGGCTCCTTGCTTCGCGACCTCCAGAGTTACCATGGGTCCAGTGCGGACTAGATATTCTGCAGCCCTGTGAAAAGATTTTAAACGTTACAATTTAACAACACTATCAACTGATTACCAAAAAGACATTGAAATAACTCTATTTATGTTTTGTGTCTTGTTTATATATAATTATGGGATTTTACGCACTTCAGAAGAGCCTCTGTATTGGCTTTTCTTATATAAAATACATAGTTCAACTATTCAAGACAGAACTAATTCGGAAATACTTACAACCCTGACATACTTTATTTTATACCTAAGTGCTTTTACTTGTTAGTTGATTCTCAATATGGAGGAGAACCAAAACTGCGTTAATCAGAGATGTATCATCATTTACTTTCACCTTCTGGTATCACAAATAAATTTTACTTTCAGCTACCAGTTTTCTAGCAAAAACAATTTTAAAACTTTGAAATGTTTGTGTAACTTCTAAAGCAAATTAGCACAGTGGCTTTTATATAAATGTTAAAAGGGCAAGGCTATGAACAGCTGGCAGTCTAGAGCAGTGGCTATTACATAATTTAAGCTTAGCACATTAGAGCTAATATCATTCAGCAATAATTTGGCTGTGCATGATATTACGGTACAGCAGTACAGTAGGTAGCAGTATTGCGCTACGGACATCATTCTTTACAAGGAAGATAAGTCGAATAGTAGTTCGAGAAATGTCTGGAATGCTCTGAACCACTGTCAAGGGTATATAAACGGGTTAAAATTTTAGTCGCGATTTCAGCTACGATCAACCAGTGTTGCCATACGATTCTGTAGCGATGGAGCCATATGTGTATGGAGTTTGTCAATTATTTTAAGAATAAAGGTGCTGGAAATATAAATTTTGTTTTTGTCGCAACAATATCACGCCATTTTGAGGTCCACTCTTTGGGAGCCACTGGCGTAGAGTATAACTGTAGAATTGAAACAGTTGTTGAAAAATAAAAAATGCTATAGCGGAAGAAACTAAATCACTGAGCGCTATATTAGTTTTGTATCATCTGTACAAACTACATACCAATATAAAGATTTTTAACTGCGTTTCCTCGAATCTAGTTTCTGCGCTATGTACCATATCGAGAAAAAGAGAAAAGAAATTCAGTACTGAATGGCATGCTTTCATCTGAAGTGAGATCAAAGGTTAGATTTACAATGAAATATTCAGATAACGTAAAAAGCTTTTATAGCTTTCTCTTCTCTAGGTCAGACAATACCTTCACCCAAACAAATTATTCTTTGATTACATAAAACCATGCTTATGTCTAAAACACACTTACTTTTCCTGTGTGATTCCAACTAAGCTCTGTCCATCCACTTTCAACAACTGATCTCCTGCTTGTAACCTTCCGTCCTGCAAACAGAAAGTATAAAAGATGTTAGAGTAAGCTACAGCAAAACACTTTTAAAATACAACAATTACTGCTTTAAGCTAGTTATGCATTTTGAAGATTTCAACTCGAAAGTGGTAGAATACATTTTCTTAATTTATAGTCTAGAAGAAGAAATAAATTTGGATATAATTATATTGAGGCCTTGTATCCATACTTAATTTAATTAAAACAGGCTGACAAGGTTATTACACTTTATTGTAAAAACACACAGGTAAACGTTACAGTTTCAATGTTCTGACATAACCTTCCTCCGACGCAGATCAACACTATCGGTTCATAATAAGCATCAGAAGGCCAAGAGATCCTATCCAAATCTTTCGCCAATCACGTCCCAGAGATCGTTTACTTTCCAAAACTAAACAAATTTTAACCAACCACAGTTTTTCGCTCACAGGCCACACGCCTAGTCAACTAGACCGCTATAATAAACTTGTAACAACAAGGAAACAGAACCGAGGCGCAAGAAATATATTAAATAAATAAATAAAAATAACCCACAAAGAAATGAATAATAAAAAAGGAAACATGGAAAAAAAAAAGGAAGAAATAACTAATAAAAAACAAGGGGCTACAGAACAGTCCTTATTTTCTGGAATACTTTCTCCGCACTTCTCTTCCCAGTGTTTTCCCATTCCTCATTTATACTCAACCCACCACTCCAGTATATCGCTTTATCTCCTGTTACCCTAATTCTCTTCGCTTCTTTCCACTCCCTAACCAACCTCCATTCTTCTTGTTCTAGTATCTCCACCCCTTCCCAGTCTATCTCATGCGCCTCTTCCTGTACATGCTTGTAAATAGTATTGCTGTCTCTTTTTAGTCTGACGTCATCCTTGTGTTGTTGAAGCCTCTCCTGTAATTTCTTTT
>JAGDQP010033704.1:0-20527 GCA_022664845.1 Lepisma saccharinum | reverse complement strand
AGGCAGCGAGCGTTACCACTCACCAACAACGACGTTACCACCCAAGGTACCCAGAAATAGCACGGACACTCTGGAAGTCAATTTTATAGGTGGATGAGTGGGAGAAAATTCTCCAGCGTCCTGGCCGAGATTTGAACGAGGGCCGCCCGATTCGTAGTCAGACGCGCTGAACCACGGAAACTCCCAATTCAATTTAGGAAATATCAGAAATCACTACTTTTTCAATTTCACATACATATTGATGTGTAAACCAACTTTGAACAGAAAATAATATAATCGCACACAAAGTATGCCACGCACAGATACGAATTAATGCCGAGCGAGTGGCAGCGAGAGAAAGCGTGTTAGTTAAAAATCAGTTTACATTTTCCCGCTTTTCTTTCCTTCCGTGATTGTTTCTCCTTATTTAGTGTTATCGGCGTTAATTGCTCGTTCCACATGAGTGAGCTGCATTTGGAAATTCGAGATACTATTGCTTCTCTCCGGAGAATGTTTGAAAGCTGGTTCTCAGAATGAAAACAGTTATCCTTGGTTAGCTTTGCGAAACCTCAGACATCCAAGAGACCGAGCGATGTTGCTGAATACATAGTTAAGATGTAACATCGGTAATGAACTTAACTGGTTAAGATATCGCTGACTCTATAATAGGTAGATTCATCGTGAAACGCACGATTCATATTCCAGGGATCGCAAAGCGCATAAGACTCTGTATAGTAGCAACTTGAACGGTCGCAAAACGCACGGACTCCTAGAAGCGTGGTGCTTTGAACACTACTCCAAATACAAGCCCTACTCCATATTCCACAATAAACTAATGCTTGGTCAATGTTTGTATCCTTCCCGTAGTGCAGCATAATCGCAAGTCATAATTACCCGGTGGATTGTGGTGGGACGGCGATACAGTGTATTCTTATGTGCCCTGAAGATTAATAAGTTTTGCTCGTGATTCTACATACTTCCGTTCTTGATGAATTTGGAGAGTACTGCTACTTTCTTTTTTGGCACTAATTCATTGAGTTTATCAATGAAAAATCATGGATTTATGTTTACACAACATGCAAATAATAATAATAATAATAATTTCCTACGCACTAGCAATGTTACGTTACTAGCTACTTGTATGTCAAAAAATATTTACTGGCAATAATTTTGTAATTCGCAAATGCCGGTCTTTTGGAAGTCAGCACACACTTTCAACGCTGCTTGCTTGCTAGCATACGTTTATTGTTACGGTAACTTTGTAGGCACATTATAATTGTTGTCATATCGGAAATTTTTTAAGTTTTCAAGAGGTAACTAGATATCTCTGGCAGTGGGGTCATAAGGGGAGCTAGCTGTACCCCTGCCCGTCGCCAACATAAATGAATAATCGCTTGCTAAGACTAATCAATGGAGCACATCAATGGTTGTCGGTGACGTAATAGCTATGCAGCCTCAGAACTCTTTATTTGTTCGCTTGACAGTAATTGCTCATTGCTAATTTTAATGTACGCATTTGTTGCAGAAAGAAAATGAAAAAATATAAGTTTCCAGATTCAATAAAATAAATAAATAACAGCACTTTGCCGGGAACCGGAAAAATAATTTCGTGAACCTGCCATTAAAAATCGCTTGCTTATGGTACGCACGTATCTAGAAGTTGGTTTCACGGGAAACCAGCGCCTTCGAGGAAAGGATAAGAGGTCTGTCTGTGTGGGAAATTTAGGTAAAATGCATATAATTTTGCCAAAAATTATACTAATATTATTTAAAATATCCGAATTTTGGGAAAGGAAGTCCGGACCCAACCCCAACCCCAACCCCTAAATTATCCCTAGCTTAAGTCGTCCGAAAATGCATCTACACAGACACATTCCTCAACATATCAGATGTTTGGGGACCGTTGCCCTAAACTAATAGGCTAGATTGCCATCACCCAGCGTTCAAGAAATTTGTAAGAAATGAAAGTGTTATTACCCATCCAACAAACGTTTCAAGAAGACTCTCACTTTCTATTAATAAAGCAAGGTTTTGAAAAACGTTTTCAGCAAATCTGACAAGATAAAATATACATTTGTTATAAATTATTTAAAATTAAAACAATTAAAATTAAAATTATCTGCACTGATTGCACTCTATGTATATTTAATTTGAAATAAAAATAACTACAGAAATCTTGTTGTTCATTCAGTTACTAACAGAGGGCAACGATGATTATTCGTATATTAGATGCTTTCTAACTTCTTGAAGAAGTGTCTCATTTGACATTCATTTATAACAGTTTGGGTTTACGGAACAAAGTTGAATCAAATTATTTAAAGAAACAAATGTGGCAATTCATTTTAAATACAATTGATCCTCATCTACATCGTTAATGATTCCTGTCTTCATTAAATTCTTCAAATACTTAATTTATTACCAAAGCTTAGAATAAAAAATCCCCCTTGGGTTCCAAAATATCCTTTGCGGGGAACGGGGAAGCTTCACAACTTGGTGGGATTTTTGTATTTCGAATTTTTTCGACGCAAAATTTTATTTTATTGTATAATACCCTTGTTTGGCAATATATCAGGACAATATTTTTCACACAAATACGTTACGCAGTTCTCCTTATCATTGCAAGTCAGTCAATTTATACTATGTTTTGAATATATTTCTTTTTTCGAAAGAAGAAATATCAGCTATAGACATGCGACAATCTTGTTGTCCATAGTTGTATCTAGACAGTTTAAAACTGAATTTGAATTGAATTTTATTTATGGGTTTTGGGCATGTAAGGCTTGGTTGGGCAGGAATAGGGAAGAGGAAAAGATGATGGAAGATGTCGACCAGGGAGACAGTTTAAAAGCTTCATGCTATGTCAAAAGTGTTTGTTCTGTCTGGAATTTTGATTTTATGCATACGTAGCGTTTTTCGGGCACTGTCACGTACTGTATGAAGATTGCAATTGAAAACACGATTGAACGGAAAGAGAGATATTGAGAAGTTTAAATTTTACCACAAAATTGGTGACGATTTCCAAGTTTGACTATACTATTACGAACTGATTTCCAACTTTCTTACATTATCCATATTCATTCACAGTTTTTGAATAGTGTGTTATATGTGAGAACATGTCTCACAATGACATTGTCCCTGAACGCTTGGAACCAACGATGAATATATAACCACAAACATTTTTATCAGAAAACCTCTCTTTTTCCCAAAGCACTTACAGGGGAAACTCGCCAGGGACATGCACTTAACGTTTTCTGAAAGTCAACAGGTGCTGAGGGAAAGTCCCATAACCCAGAATCCCTTATTTGATATGCAGTGTCTTCCTTCTCCCACGCACACACACACACATATTTGTTCTTTCTAAAATGGAAGTAATCGAATCAATTTTGAAGCGAAGTGAAGAGCATAAAAACTTTTAAAATAATAACATGTATAATTATATATGTCAGTAGTACACGATTACAGTGTCTGTTTTTTTTTTATCATATGTGGGTCATTCTCCAAAAATGGGGCATTTTGTGAAACTGATTTTTTTCTCACAAAAGATAAGTCACAAATTACTTTCTTTGCTTCTATTTGTTTCTTATAACACTTGTTATAACTGGTCCAGTTTCTATCCACTTTCATATTTTAATAATATTTATGTTATTTAGTCTCAAATATGTGTAATATCACGTCAATGGAATGAAACTCACTTTCATTTTCATGTTTGAGATATGTTTTCAGTATCTGTTTCCCGTTTTCCAGTTAATTTTCAACAATTATTCTTCAGAATATTTTAGTTCGAAACACGGATCGTAATTAAATCGAAAATAAACCTATTAGTTTCAGAATTACATTTACTGAAACACATGATTAACCACTTCTTCATCACATCCATGGACTGACAAAAAAAAGTTGTACTAAAAGTGTGAAGCTGGCAACACTGTGCAACATTTTTGCATGCGTTAGACGGGACGTATCCAGCTTAGTCTCGTTGCAGTTGAACTAGAAGGAAGATGCTTCCACAGTCGACTTCTTGTGGAATAGAAAGTTAAAATCAGGTGCGTCTCACTTATTAATCATCAACTCCATGGAATTCATAATCATAGTATTTTATTTTAATTTCGGTTTCCTATAAACATGAGGAGAAACCAAACACTGAACACTTCATTCATGCTTCATTGTAGAATTCCATTCTCACTATAAGGAACATGGCAACGAAAAAGGTAAAAAAAAAATAACGTCAACTCCATGGACATAAACTCCATGAAAATTACTCTATATTTTGTAAATGGAATAAATAAATAATACACTATTGAACTCTGAGTACCTTCAAAATGTACTCCAAATGCCTCCAAGATTCCTATAAACTAACATCTTTACAATTTAAAATAGTTGAAAAAAATAGCCCTGTGTCTGGAGAATATCCCATATAAGTCCCTCTATTAATCTAATAGTTATTGAAACTCAATGCCAAATAAATCCTTTAATGAAAACATTTGATTTCCCACAGCATAGGAAATAACACCAATTTGTTTTACAGGTTCTTTTTGTGCACATCTCTTTTGGTATCCTGAAATGAAAACAAAATAACTAGTTTATCACGTCTGTCTTTAAGAAAGTCTTGTTACGTTTCTTACGGGCCCCACACCAGAGCTGAAAAACCGAGCCGCCATAGCTCAGTGGTAGAGAGTTGTCGTAGCATTCGGGAGGTCGTGGGTTCAATCCCAGCGGCCGATCATCCTGACTGAGCTTTTTCCCAGGGTTATTCATCAGTCACACCAAACAAATCCCGGGATGACACCTAAAATTTAGGCCCTAGCCGACACCTTCTCGCATCCTTTCCCCTCACCTCTCCCGGCATAAGCCTTAGATGCCTAAAGGCCATAACTAAAATTCAAAAATCAACCAGAGCTGAACCAGCCACTTTTGGTGACCCGGCCTGAATCAGACATTGGTGAGCCTACGACGCGGTGACCTGGTCCGAGACTTGACTCGATTGATCCCAGTGACCAACTCTTGACTCGGTGACTGCGTGTTGACCTAATTTGACTTGGTCTTGTTCCTGTGGCTTAAATCAATCAGTATTGCCATTTGTCAGACTTTTTGAGAAGTGAGCTCACATATCTTAAATTACATGTAGTGAACTATGTATTCTATGCTTAAATATTGTAATATATCGTGCATATGACTGCTGTCAACAACAGAAGACGACAGTAGCCAACAACAACAACAGCAGTCACATGTTTGAAGGACGTCATTCTCACCAACGCCACCTACCAGAGTCGCCGAGAATACCCGAAGATTTTGGATATAAAAGAAAGACATCACGTAATCTTGAAGTCATTTTGCTGTTGGTAGTGAAAATCCTAAATCCTTACCACCTACCTGCTGTTGGGGTAGGAACACCCATCTTCTCGCTCTCTACCTGTTGTTGGTGTAGGAGCTTCTCGACTAACGATACTTCTAATTACCAGATCTATCATTTGCCTTGAATGAAGACCGATTCAATCCTCTACTTAACACTTTAAGAGAAGTATCCTACGAAAGTGATTCAGAAAGTAATGCTTCCAAGGTGATACCTTTATTTGTGTTTGACAGATAGCACCGATACAGGTATCAGTGGAAAGCTTGCAATGTCAGCTACAAATGGTGGCATCATTTTTCAACATATTCCCCATTACGGGTAACACACTTGAAACAAAGTTTTTCATGCCGTCGGCGAAGAATTGTGGTGGCTGCTGGCGACACCATTGCCGAACTGCTGCTTCCACCTCCGCGTCCCAACTGTAGCGTTGCCCCTTAAGGTGATCCTTAAGTTTGGGAAAGACCCAAAAGTCGCAGGGCGCAAGATCCGGACTATAGGCAGGATGAGGCAGAATGTCCCTGAACCTCAGGCGCTGCAGTGCTTCCTGAGTTTTGTGGTTTGTGTGCGGACGAGCATTGTCGTGGTGCATAATTGCCTGTATATCTTTGCGAGTGCGTTACAATCTGGCTCACAGTCGCTTTAGGATGTCAACGTAGCGATCTGAGTTTATTGTCTGACCGTTTCACAGAAATTCAGAATGCACGACCCCATCCCAAACCCAAAAGAGGATCAACAACACTTTGCCAGCAGATGGGACACTTTGATTTTTTTGGCGGAGGAAAGGACGTGTGGCGGTACTCCATCGACTGACGCTTCGCTTTCGGGTCGTAATGGTGTGTCCACGACTCGTCGCCAGTAAAAATTCTGCAAAGAAAGTCGTCACTTTCCCGTTCATATCGCAGGAGCAGCTGCTGACAGATTCTCTTCCTCGACTCTTTCATGTCAGGCGTCGTGGTACCCAAAGAGCGCACATCTTCTTGTAACTCAGAAAGTCCTTAATGATGTGGTTCACTGAACCAATGGAAATGGCGAGCGTTGTTGCGATCTCGTTTTGCTTGATCCTGCGATTGCCCCGAATCAACTCGTCCACCTGATGTTGATGATCGTCATCAGAGGCCGTTGCGGGCCGTCCACTTCGGTGCTGATCATGGAGAATTGATGTAACTGGATGTTGGACTTTCACAGTCCTTGCCCACCTCCGCACGGTGCTGACGTCAACACAGGCATCCCCGTAAACTGCAGTCATACGACGGTGAATGTTGCTGGCGCACAACCTTCTGCAGTCAGAAATTCAATGACAGCCCGCTGTTTCAACCGAACGTCACCGCTGGATGCCATGGATTGCTCCATTACTCTGGAACGAGAAGAGATAGGAAGGTGAAACAAGTGACATTCTATAGCTTATACATCAGTGCATTAATGATAAACAGTTCAGAATGTTTGCAGTACTATTAGCCAAGTAGTGGGTTTGGAGGCATTACTTTCTGAATGCCCCTCATATAATACGTACTTCCCAACAAATTGAAATATAGTTAGTTCCTAATACTATTTATTATCATCCGGAACCAAATATTGTAAAGTTATACTGCAATATATAAATTATATTTGTAATAAAAAATGGTTAAGGGTCTAGATCTCGTGTACTGTCATTGTCTCTACCGCAACATTTCCTACCACAAAGGAATATAAAGATATATATATATATATATATATGTGTGTGTGTGTGTGTGTGTGTGTGTGTGTGTGTGTGTGCGTATGTGCGTGTACATGAATAACAGAAAGAAGAGCACTTATTCAAATTATTTATTGTGAATGTTGAAAACATAATTTTTCTCACATATACTCCTCACAAAACCGCTTGACCCTAACCTGAACAATTGAGGAGTTGGGTGGAAAAACGACCTGAATCCAAAAATTGAGTTTTGAGAAAAACACGATCGAAATATGAAGTTTGTGCTCCTGAAAATTATTTTATGTAATAAATAAAATTATAAATATGACTTAAAAGTGAATATCCTTTAGATACATGTTTCATAAATTGAATATTTATATATTTGTTCCTTTAAACATTATAAAATATATGTGATGCGGATAATGAAAAGGCACCATTTGTCGGAATTTGTAAATATTTTAACATCTAAGTTAAATGTTTTGTATTGGCAATATAATTCCTAACATTTTGCTGCCCACATTATAAAAATGTCTTAAAATTTGACTGAGCTATGCAAATTTGATTGTAATTTACTGAAAAGAAGGGTTTTGAGAAAAACGAGATTAAACTTTGTTAAACACAAAACTGCATCCTATTTACAAATACTTCATATTTAAGAAATTAAAATCTTATTTAAATGTTGTTTGCAATGTTCTTTATTTTTTTAAAAAAAAGTAAGGTAAAATGCAAAAAATAGTGATATTTTTCGGCTCTTCTGTAAAATGTTGCTTTCCGACAAATGGTCCCTTTTCATTTTCCATATCACATATAGAGAGGTGGTGTCAGAGGTCGTTCTTCCATAAAATGCCCTACGACATAAGAGTTACTGAAATATTTGGAATACAAAATATGTAAACGCTTGTGTAAACGCATTTTATAATATATTAGAGCACTTAAGAAGAGCCAATGCCCTGAAAACAAGCTGAATTCAACACAAAATATTAAAAAAAAGGAAGTGAAATAAACTTCTGACATTAATGTCATGTCCTCTTAACTCTACGTAATCATCCTCATGGAATTCATAAGCGATTATGGATTCACAGTCTGATTCCTCTTCTATTTCATCGTCTGGATATTCGATTACCTCTGACTCCCCTTGTTTTGGCTTTTCGATGACATCTTCAATCCACTTACACTCATCTGGGGTCAGTACGCAAAATAAACTACGCAAACATATCTGCAAAAAGATCCCATAAATAATCCAATTCCACAGATATCAGAATGAAACAAACACTAAAATACTCATGAAAACATGGCGATTCAAATGAAGATTTTTGCGCAAAAACGACCTGAAACGGCTCGGGTAGTTTTTCCTCCCAGGTCCTCAATTGATAACAATTCTGAAAAAAGCTATTGATTTTAAAGAAAATATAATTTTGACGCTTTTCTTTCTTGAAAACAAAAAGGCTAACACATTGTAATACTTGTATCATATTTAATACTTGAAACAGGAAATTATTTGAGAATAGCCTTTCCGAAGGGGTAATCATTTGCACACCCCGAGGGTGGTGCTTTTGTTCTTTCCGTCGATTGATACTATTTCTATATGCTATAACCATTGTTAGTAACTTATCAGGGTCGAATTTCTCTGCTCTCTATGACCTTTCAAAGAGCTAACAGATAACACTCTTCTCCCAATATAACAGAAAATGAACAAAGCACGTTCTTTTCCTGTAGTCTTCATTTGTATATGCATCACTAAAAAGAAAAGCTTGGGGCGCGCTCTCATATACAGTCACTTAATAAATTCTTCAATTGGCTTTTGTTTTTTGTCATGCATAAACAAAATTGTTTTTTACTTTTTAGTACGAATTGTTTTTTAAAAAAAAGTCTTTAAAATGTTTTTATAATTTTTTTCGAGTTATTTCGATGTTCGGATACTTTCTCTCAAGCTAATGTTTTGTGACTCAAATCCTAAAATGCTCTGAAACCAGTCAAACGCCAAATCGTTGCAGACTAGTACGAATTTTAGGAGTCCATATTAAAATAATATTAAAATATGTTTTTAAAATATATAAATATATGTTCAATTAACAATGAAATATTGTATTGTCACCCGACTTACGTTGCTCTGCAAAGTTTCATCATGGCATGATGTCGGGAAATGAGTCAAATTAACGTTGCAAGATTTGAGGACACTACAAACCATTGTGAACTAAAGATAAATCTGTAAAAAAAAGGGAGCAAAGTAGCATTTTAAAACTAAAAATGTACATTCGAAAGATGCACTGAAGAGTAAAAAGTAACGAAAACTGTGATTAAGAAAAGTTATATACTTAATATTTTATCATCATCTTTAAATGTGCACGTAATATGGTCATTTGGGGTATTCCCAACAGTTGAGGAATTTCTACACTTCTAATCCTGCAATACTGTGGACTGCACAATAGGAAGCTCTTGATATAAATAATAGTCTAGGAAAAAACTTCATACTGAATCTCGTCATTATTTATGACTTTCTGCGTTGTATTTGTGAAGGACCAGAATCATATTTGTAAAGTAAGTTGTCCAGAAAACGTAACTAAAATGACCCTATTCTAAAGTAGAAGATTCGGTTCTTAAGATTAAAAACTTAAACTTAGGTGTTGAATAGGTCTTGATCATGAAATTGTAAGTCATTGCACACTATCAAGGGGTAAAGTATTGTGTGTGGACAGGTAGTTTCATTTTCTTTCATAAATGATACTGACTCCAAGAATTAATATATATCTAATATTAGGCGTTTTAGGGCAATCCCGACATTACGTTGTGGGTACTTCTGACACCTTCACTAATTGTGTATTTCTATATTTCCTTTGCAAAAATCTATGTCACACTATTCATGTAAATTACAAAGATATCTCTCTTTCTTTTCCATAGCAAACATTAGTAGTAACTACTCCTGAAAGACTTCAAAAGACCCTGGGAGCAAAGAAATCATAGCTTCAGCTTTCGATGCAGTAAGAAATAGAATGAGTCTTGCTACATATGCAGAAGTGTTTCATATTCCCCGATACACGATTCGGTACAAAAGAAGAATTAGAAGAAAAAACAGGAATTTGGGGGAAGTTAAACTTGGTGTCTCATCAAAAAAGGAACTGAGCTTAGCAGAGATTCTTTGGGATTTGGACTTTTGGAAATAACCCACTAATAACATCTCTGAGAGTGCATATGCACCTTCAGGTGTTCATTATGAAACTCTGCATAAACTAACAACATCACAGCGAAATTTGAATTGATTCTGATCGAGTTCTGTCACCTTTTTTAACTTTTCTTGTGTTAATTTGTTCTTTTATTCTAGCGATGCGTTAAAATTTCTTTTGCATTTTATTTTCTTGAAAAAGATTCAATTTTAAAATAATCTGTCAGATATTATTTCAACATGCAAAGTAAATTCATCGTAAAGTGTTACTGAGTACATAATAATAACTGTCAAATGTTTACACGCTTTTTCATTTGGTATTGGAAGTGTCTCAAAAGAGTGTCGGAATTCTCCATGTAGTGGGGCAATCTAGACACTTCGCACTAGTTGCATATGAACACCATCAGTTACTAGAGTATTTGGATGTGCAGAGTGAAACAAATATTAAATGAAAGAAGCCAACAAGCTTTATGACGACGTACAGAAATCTCATCTCAATGTTTCATATGAAGAATACAGGGGTAGAAAGCTGAAAGTCCATTTTTGAAACTTGTAAGAGAACACCCATTGTAAGGTGTAACATTTAAAATTTCTGGCCCTCTGGTACATTATCGGCCTAGGCTAAAGTGCCTAAAGTCCGAAAAGAAATTGAAATGCAAGTGCTTACGTCTTAAAATGTGTGTTTTCTCACAACTTTCAAAACGGACTTTGATTGTTCTTCCCCTGTGCTCTTCATATGTTTCATAAGAAATGAAAAATGCTTAGAGTGTGAGGAACACCCCAAATGACCATAAAAGATTATTTCCTATTTTTTTGTTCGTCAATGTCACTTGTATTCCTTGGCTTCTGGACTCCTCAAATAACATGTAGTACTTCTGTTCTGTAAATTTACGTTCATGTTTACATTTTAATACTGTAAAAATAATTCACATTTTGTACATATCTTCTTCGAAAGTCTCCTTTTGGTTAGCTCCGCTAAGACGGAGGACTTAATTGTGAGTCTTAATTGTGTAGTCCATTTCCAAAAGGTCTCTTGTCCACAAAAATGTAAAATTGAGATATTGGCATTATTAAGTTCATTTGATTATTTTCTAACATATTAGTAAGGTTTTATGATTCTAGAGCGTTTGTAAAATCATCTAATTTTCATAAGAAAGTAAAGAACAGAAACAGAAATTGTCGGTAAAATTTATATATATTCTATCTTTCCCAATTCTTTTTTGGAAAAATGGAAAAACTAAAACTTCTGCCACACTTTCTAAGATATCCATGGATGAAATTTGTTCCTAGCTTTGAAAATTAAGAAGTGTATTACAAGTGTCTTTGTCCATTTCCAAATATTTATGGCGCTTGGACAAGAGTCGTTTTGGAAATAGGTTACACAATTATTTCCATGCGTTTTAATAGAGTTTTTTTTTAGGGGTGACCAGGACTGGAAATGTTACCAACAGAGCATGAAAAATACAACTCCGAAATTCCCGGTTGATAATATTTCCCAGACTGGGTCACTTATGTTCAGGTCAGGCCAAGTCACCAAAAATGTCCTGGTTTCGGCTCTAGTGCGCGAAAAAATAAAGAGTTTATCATGGATTTCTGAACCTGAGGTTTGAGCGCTTCATTACCACTTAGTATTATGTAGAATTTCTTGCTGGACATTTCCTCCTAGCATTCTATTTACAATAGTTTTCACCAATTCACTCAGAATCATTTGCTTTCGTATGAAACTCATAAAATACTATAGGGAGAAAGGTGAGGGATTTCACGTTTTTTTGGTGGCTTAGTTGGTAACACCTATCATTGAGTTGAGCCGGGCTCTAGCCTTGTTCCTGCCAACTTTATATATTTCTTCTAGGCTGCCAAAACTGCTTATATGTATACACCTTAACTTGTGTCAAAAAAATAAAAAATAAAGAGAAATCTCACGTAATATATGGACAGTTAAAGCACTGGACGCTCCCGCTACTACAGTCATAGACCGTCTGCTGCATAAATGAGGGAGAAGATCACGTGGGCCATCACAGCCTTTTAGAGAGATAGAACTCACGTGAAAACTTGATGCGTTGCAACTGCCATTAACAGCAAAATTTTAGACAAAAGTGATTTTGTATGTGTTATGGGATGCAATATGGAAATAATTATAGTTCTGTGTGTTTTAATGTTTTTTTTTCTAGTGGCTACGTGTATGAAGGTAAGGCGTCAGGAAAACATGGTCTCTCGCAGATGAGGCAACCAGGTGCGTACTGGAAGAACTAACGCTTGAACTGCCCAGATAATCGTGATCGGAGGCAAGTGGTCAAAATTAATTCATTTAAGAGGGCCCCTCGGTCCAACCCTCCCATTTTTAACATTTTTCAAAATATTTCGAAAAAACTAAGAGTACTATCACAAATGTAAGTTCATAGCTCACTAGAACTTACAAATTACTATGAAATACAATGGACAGCGATCTCGAAATTTTGTCCATTGATGAGTACTGAGACTTCAATTAAATAATGACGTCATAATCTTTGAAAACGTATCACTCATCAGTGGACAAGATCTCGAGATCACTGTCCATTGTATTTCATAGTAATTTGTAAGTTCTAGTGCGCTATGAACTTACATTTGTGATAGTACTCTTAGTTTTTGAAATATTTTGAAAAAAATGTTAAAAATGGGGGTGTTGGAGAAAGAGGAGCCCTCTTAAGGTACGCACAAACATTTTTAAAGTGTTAAATAGCGCATATTTTTACATTAGTGTTAAATAGTGTTAAATAGCGCATTAGCCGAGTAATTATAACGTAAGAAAAATTACAACTACAGAAGCGAAACAAGGTAAAATATGTAAATACGTAAAGCTTGAAGGTTAAGAATCAAGTCCATTTCAGAATACGCCAGGAAAACTTTCACATCTAGTTGTTAACGTTAACGTAACGCATATATTAGCCTTTTGTTGCTTTTGTTGATCGATTCGTAACGTGGAGTGGAAGATAGAGCTGTGAATGGTGTTGAAACTCCTCTGTCCCCAAGGCTGTAAATGATCCTGTCGTCTTCGTTACGAGAGACGAGGGAAAAGTATTCTGCATGCATCGCCATTTCCCCACCTCTGATGTTATTCAAGAAAAGCAATTTGCATCCCTGTCACCTCCTGTTTGTAAGCCTACTCCATTCTCGTAATGAGTGCAGCTGTCCCCTTCCCTCCACAATGAAACAGATCTAAACACGCCTTCGACCTCAGTCTCTCGGTTCGCTTGTTTTCTTGTTTGCGTATAATGTACTGCGTAAAATTCAATAAATGACAGCTTTCATCCACCCAGGATACACAAGGAAGTGCACCCCAGGTGAGGTTCTCTGTTATCCATCGCCCTCCGGCCCTTCTTCCTCATATACATGCATATACGCATTAAATCTAGTACGTGACACAAATTTGTGCTGTATTTTCAAACATAATTTTCACGCAAGGGAAATGTGTTTCTTTGACAGTGAGGAAAAAGCTCTTCTTTAAAGTTGGTCCTGCTTTTTTTTTTATTACTTGAAAAATAACACTTGAAATTAGAGGTGATATGAGCTTCCTTACGCCTTCAGTTAAAGTTTTTATCATTTAGGGTTGCTGTCCGCGTGGACTAGTGGTGAAGGTAGTTGCCAACAGATGGCTCATTGTTTAAATCTTAAAGTCTTTCTGATTGGTTTTTGTTTTTCCCTGCTCTCACTCATTCACATGAGATGAATACAGAGATGAATACAGAGATGATTGACTGTGAAGATGAAAACCTTCATCTTCTTCCAGGGACCAGAGCTGAAACCGGGTTTCTTTTGATGACCTGACTTGACTCGCCTTGACTCAGATATAGGTAACCCAATTGATCTCGTGAACCTGACCGAAACTTGACCCAGGTAACCAGACTGGCTTTGTGATGTGACAACCCGATGATCAAATACTTACTAACGCCTCAAAATCCACGATTACTTCAGTTTGCACACCCCTGGGTGTATTTTATTCTTTCCAGCAATATGAGACTATTTCCATATGTTGGTACTACTGTTAGTGAGAGTGCAGTGTCAAATTTTTCGTGTACTGAAGGTAAAACCGCTGTCTTGGTCATTCCCAGAAAGAAGCACTGTTTAAACACAACAGTGTATATAATAAGGAAAGAATAGAAGATTTTTCCTGCCTTGCGGGTCACCAGCTTAATCCCGAGCATTGACCCGGTCTAGAACTTGACCCGAATAATCCGGTGATCCGTTTCACCTCTGTCAGAGACACAGGAAAAAATATGGACCAGGTGTGCTGTAGACTGAGTTAAAGATCCTAATGGCCATAAATACAATTCAAATTTAAAATTCAAACAGATGTTCTGTTCGCTAACAAGTATACATTTCGACCTCTAAGACAGCTTCTTGAACTAACGTAGCAGACGAGTAACCTGGTACAAGATTACGGTGGGAAATATTCAATGTGCTCTTCTGGAATTTAAAAAAAAACGGTGAGGGTATCTCTTGTACGATGGGCACACGCCATAAACGACGCATGAGAGATGTGAAGGCAGCACTGCAAAGATCCTCAACTTAAGGCACGAAGTCAGGTGGGGTGGTCAATCTTACGCCCGACCTTCTTTACCCTCCAAGGTGCCCAGAAGTACCAACGGTTCCTTGATACTCAATTTGATATGTGACTGAGTGCACCTTAGAGTTCTAGGTATGGAACCACTGAAGAAATGTCTCCAGCGTCCTAGCTGGGATTTGAATCTGATCCGCCCGTTTCGTAGTCAGACTCCTAACTTCTCGAATAAACTACACACATTTTTGAAGTACCTAGAAGATCAGGCAAGTCTAGCTTCCAAGGTCTAGTGGTTGTGGCCGCTGATTTTGGAACGGTACTGGGGAGATAAGTATGTTGGAATACTGTTTCCGGCCATCCTGAGTGCAATATTCCATAGGTTTCCTGATTCACCAAGTAAATACCGAAATGATATCCACACTAAGATCTTGTCTGTTTTTTCCGCATTATTGTCCTTGAAAAAGTGGTTGCCCTGGGACTTCATCCTTAAGATATAAAATGAGATTAGATCACAGCTGCCTGTATAGCACATAGAAAAATAAAATAATTATAATGAGCGAATTAAGAACAATAATTTAACGATAAAGATGCTGTTAATTTACAACATTCTGATACTTTTATTTTAAATAAAATTGTATTTTCCTTTGGTAATATAGTTTTAGGAGAAGAAAATATTTTATATACGACTGTCTCTTCTCTACATCAAGTAGCTAAGAAACAACAAAACGGTGAAAGATTTAATGGAAAACAAGTTTAAAAATCCAGAATGTAAACAACCTTAATGTTAGTTGTAAATTGGATTCAGAAATTTTATAACCTTTAAATCTTAAAAAAAAAGAGAAGGGTCACGCGCATTAAATTCGGTTTAAATCGATCGAGAAAACCTCTTCATCTGAAAGTATAGCTACTTGAACACTTTTAAGACTCCAAAGGGAAAAGGTAGGGAAAAAAGAAACAGTGCTAAAGAAAGGAAGGAAATTGGTATGAGAGAATATCAAAGAAGTGGAAAATCTGATAAGAATGTGAATACGTAATAAGTCTTTTGCTCAAGAGAAAGAAGTGGTTCTCGAGTGTCTTTTTTTTTTCAGCGACAACTCCATCTGTGTGCGGCAGTTGGAAGCTTAAGTTACTTCTTCCTCTCTGGAATTCTTTTTCTTAGAAAAAAAAAGAACTTATAAAAGGTGGAGAAAGGAGATGAAAAGCAAAAAGATTAAGAAAGAGAATTTGATTTCATGGGTGAGTACACAGAGAATAAAAAATGATGATAAGAAAAAAAAAAGAAATGTCTTTTAATTTTAAATCAGCAAATTAATTTGGTTATATCATATATGTTACTGTGGAAACACACTCACACATGCACGTAGCAAATATCTTTTCTCAACAAGGCAAACAATATATATTAACACTCCTTAGACAAAGTAGGAAGATCTAAGGTTAACCAGAAGATATTATTTTTTGAGTTATAGAGAAAATTTCTGTACCAAGTACTGTGATTTTTTCTACGTTTATAACTTCTTCCTATCTGAGTTTTCTATATTTATATCTTCCTGCTATCTGGTTTATATACGTTTATTTATTTCTGGTATCTGTTTCTCTACATTTATATCTTCCAGCTATTTGAATCTTTTACGTTTATATCTTCCTGCTACCTGATTTTTCTATGTTTATTTATTTCTGCTATCTTATCTTTCTACGATTATTTCTTTCTGAAAACTGTTTTCTCTAGACTTCTTTTTAGTTCCGAATGCAGGTGGTCAAACCGCGAACTAACGTATCAACAAACAGGGACACAGACAACAGACACGCCAGTTGAATGGTGAATGCAGTGGTGCTAACTAAAGGAGTTTCGTGTGAATACAAGGCCTGAAGCGCTTTGTTATGTAGGTTTCTATATTCTATTGCTTAATCGCCCAGCTACAAACGGATAACAACAACTATAATAATAATAATAATTTGAAAAGGAATACGAACATTATGGTAACTGTTTTAGCCAAAGTGTTGAGAAACAAATTGTGAAAAGAGCAGTGAAGTATCTATTTTCACGAACTGTGAATGCTCGCCTTTTGCGGCTCATTGACTCGGAGATTAAAGGAAACAAGGAGAGAGAATAGATGCACCATGCAAAATGTCAACGAACTGAAGAATGGGGATAAAGTAGTGTTATGGCTAGAGTTACCTTTTTATTTCTTTGTTAAATGTAAACAGTTGGTAGAAAAAACGAAGTTAGTTATTCTCTGGTTCGGGTGAAGCAATCAGAAGAAAGCAATCAACTTCATTCTGTAGGCCAGACATCAGAAACTAATTTTCCTTCGGGGAAAGTAAAGCCAAAACAAAGTTGGGGTGAGGATAGGGTGAGTAGATTTTGTAGAGCTTCAGTAGAGTTTTTAAAAGTAAACATTTTAAAGGTGGGGTGTGTGCTCGACGATTTAAACGGATAACACCCCCTGATTGGGGGGTCTGGTAAAATTCCTGATCCGGGCTTAGCTGGCGGGCGCTGTGTTGGAGTGCTAGTATCTTGCGTGTTCATATGAGCTGAAACGAGAAGCAATCCAAAAGAAACGTGAAACACGTTTATATTCAGTGTAGTAACGAAGAACATATTTGTTTTAATAAGCAGTCTATTCATTATCATCGAACGACCGTAGTGTAGGTTATACCGAGCGATCGTAGCTCAGTTAGTAGAGGTCAGTTTCGCAATCGGAAGGTCCTGGAAACCATCTCAGCGGCCTCAAATTCTGACTTTCCCAGGACTTTACCTCAGTCACACCAGGCAAATGCCAAAATGGTACTTACAAACTAGGACCGGACCGACGACCTTTCTACAACATCTCCCCCACCCTATGGTGGTCTGGGTATAATGCTCACGTTAATAAAGGCCAGCATTTCGATTAATTGAGCTCATCAGAATGTCTTATCCTACGCATATTTACGCTAGTGTTGGCATAATAATAATAACAATTATTATCCTGATATTAATCATTATTATCTGTTTACTTATGACAATAAGACATCTCTGACTTTAGCTGGGATAGAGATGGGGAGAATTGGAAGGGTAGCGGCCAAGGCCTTAAGGTCACCTGGTGAAACTGAGAGAAACCTTGGTAAAACTTAGTCAGGATGATCAGCCGCGGGGTTTAAACCCGCGTACCTACCTACGAGTCAACTATTTGGTGTGAGTGTATAACTGTTTACATAGATTTTGTCCCGATGACGTTCTGAGCCTAAGATGCCTAAAATCCATCAATCAATTCAATTTGTACTCAGATGAAATCCCTAAGGACAATATGTAGTAGCTCTTTTGATGCTTGGGACTCTTTCATAAGATAGAATCCAATCCGCAGATGGTAGAATAAAGGAATTAAAATCTCAGACCAACCATCCTGTTCCGATTTACTGTTTCAATCACTTCCCACTAAACAAATACAAGAATAACGCAATACTCAAAGCATCTCTCCCCTTACCTACTGGGCATAGCGGGAATAAAATATTTATTTAATGCTCTGGGAACGTACGTTGCAGATTTTGGGAGGTATACTATTTCGGGGAAGTGCACAGCCATAGTTTTCAAAGAATTTATTGGTTTGTTATTAAGTTCCTAAACGAACTTCTAAGTAATGAATTACGCTTAGTAAATTACGCTCCGAAAAACTCCGTACAATGGACCCCAGCAGGAATTAAACCCATAACCACGCGTATAGAAAGCGAGCGTGCTAACCTCTAAGCCACTCCGAGCTCACATTGTCTTTGTTTTAAGATTACTTAAGTTAATTCCCCATCCGCTAAATTTTTGTGGTTATATTTTGTTGAATCGAATTGATTTAATTTATGGCCTTCAGGCATCTAAGACTCAGGCTGGGGTAGGGTAGGGGAAATAATACAGGAAGATATCAGCCGAGGCCTAAGTTGAAGGTGCCATCCTGGTGTAACTGAGGAAAAACCCTAGACAGACATCAGTTAGCATGGACGGCCGATGCCCTTTTACATTCGTTTGTCCTACACAAAATTTCCAACGGGGAGCATAGTTTCGATGACTAAACCCTCGCACCTACTTGTCGGTGATATATCACACACGTTTGCCATGCGTATACCTACCCTAGCAGCACAAAATATCGGCCGACTACTGGCCAGTACCAGTTAATATCGATGTAGGTCGGTCCAGTGTTGGGCCGATATTGACACGATATCCCGTGCTGCTAGGGTAGGTACTAATATATCTTCCAGGTCTGGTGAACGGAACTGATGGTACACTACAGAATGCAGTTTAATGATATAAATTCTATCGTGTAGCTAGTTTCTCAGTTGCAGCTTAATAATGAAATAAGCATAGAGATTTTCACATGGTACATATCAAGCTGCACAATTGGATAAATATCTACTACTCATGAAACAGCGTCAATATACTTGGAACTAAAGCACAATATATCTGCCTGTATATTGCAAGTTCATTTCAGCTGCAAGAACAATCACACCAACTGCATTTATTTCCAACAAATGTTTCAATTTCTTTTTTCGAGATCAATCACAACACCTATCGAATGATTTTCGGGATCTACCGATGTGCTTTCTTGCTTCAGTTCTATATGTTTCTAAAAAAATAACTTTAATATTCACCTAATTAATATTCTTTTCTAAAATACTTTTGATGCATCTTTTTACGGAGGGAGCGGGGGCTGGGGGCGCAAAGTCAGGATTTTATTCTACACTTGTTAACGAATAGGCTCACCAGAATTTTCCAAACCACTTTTAGACATTACAAAATCACACACATGGACTAATCTTCTTGAAATGTTAGGTTCGTTTCGGCAAACGTCAAACAGCTCTTTCTTTGAAATAACGCATCATCACTGAAAAGTATATATATATATATAAAACTTTGTTGAAGTTGGTTATAAAACAATTATAATTATACACCCAAATAACTCATTTAAACGCTGAATATAGTTTCGCAATGGCCTTTGACGGAGCTTGCCATTGCAACATACAAACAACCTCGAGTATGCTTTGCGCTATTACACTATCCAGCTTGCTGATCAGCTTCCTCGACTGTACTTCCCCACTAGGCGTCGAGGAAATTTAGTCTCTCCAAATGTTGTCCTGTTTGCTCGACCAGTCGAAACATAAATCTTTTACCCTATAAATCTTTTGCACCAAAAATACTACAACTGTACGAAAATTGGTAATCATCGGTCCAGAAACCTCGGAGGAGTTACATTTGAAAAACATACGGAGTGAACGTATAAGTGCAACAGCAATTTGTAGTGCATAGTGAAGATTAATATTCTCGAAGACTAAAAACCATATAAATAATTTGTAGTAAAAAAAAAATCTTTCAAAAAACAAGCTTTTGTTAAAATGCACTACAAAGTCGAGTTTTTTAATACCAACCTTAATAACTGGCTTGTAATTTTACCCTCATATAACTAAAAATAAGAGCGTTGGTCATAGATACTGAAATACAAGAAGACAAAATCATACCGTTCAGCAATTAGCTGTTTATATTCAATATTTACGCCAACTCGTAAATAGATTTATTCCTAATTATGAGAGCAAGCTTTTCATACAATTCGTAAATAATATACAGGAATGAGTGAGAAATGATTAGCGTTTAATATAAGAGCACTTGTGAACCCTTAAAGTAGACCCCCCCCCCCCCCCCCTCGTTCCTAAAGAGGGCCCCCTGTTTTGTTTCGCAGCATCCACATCTCTGCGCTTGTTCAACCATCAACTTCCTCCGCTGGTAATAAAGAACAATGTGAAGTCTCTGTTACAACGACTGAGACAGATCAAGTTCCAACTTACAAGTTTCAGTGGTACGGTAGGTGAACTCTGGGT
>JAGDQP010033703.1:3401-20528 GCA_022664845.1 Lepisma saccharinum | reverse complement strand
GACTTCATATTTCCCTAAACTTCTCGCCATAATGCACCTTTATGCAAAAATTTCATATCTCTAGCTCAAACGGTGTGGAAAATGGATTTTTAGGTCCGCCATTTTCGATCCAAGATGGCGTCTTTGTATATATCATGTAATATTTTAGTAAGATACAAGTTATAATGTACCTTGTTAGCAAATGTGATATTTCTAGCTGCAGCCGTTTAGGCTGTGTATTCTATACAGCAATGGGTTCGGCGGCCATTTTGAATCCAAGACGGTGACTTTTCCAACATTTCGTAACATTCTCTTGAACTACTAGTGACAGTACACCTTTGTGCCAAATTTCGTATCTCTAGCTAAAACGATATGGAAAATAGATTTCTTGCTTCCACCATTTTAGATCCAGGATGGAATCTTTGAATTCATTAGGTAACATTTTCGTAATCAAACAGTGATGTTGTACCTTTATGGCAAATTTGATTTCAATACCCCAGCAGTTTAGGATGTGTATTCCATAGAACAATGGGTTCGGCGGCCATTTTGGATCCAATATGGCGACCGATTTTGCTCATTAACGAACTTAACCGAGCTATTAAGCTTAGAAACAACATATAAAAATGTGGTTCAAATATCGTCAAAATTATGGCCGCTAGCGCTTTAATATCATACCGATCTCAATAGGTAGATAATTTTCCAAACTGAACTATTATCTACTCATGTACGAAAAATCATTGCCATCTGTCAAATAATTTTGGCGTTATGTGGCAACAAGTCGTGGCATTCAATTTTATTATATATTGTTAAATTAATTTTAGGATTATGTAATGAATTTTATTGTTTCGAAATCATCATTTCTTTCATATTTATTAAATTTATTTGAAAGCTGATATAATGGAAATGTTTATATTAGAAATATACTTCTCTTTCACATCTATTAAATTTATTCGTAAGACTATGTAATAGACTTCATTGTCTTGAGATATGTGCTTCTTCAGATATTGGTTAATATTTACTCTAAGAATTACTAGAACCTTCACCAAGCAAAATTATTATAAAACCAATATATATCATGTAAGAAATAGGAAGCATGTAATCTCTAAAGGGTACAATAAAATCTATATTTTCCTTCCAAAGAAACTTTCAGTAATAAATTCAGCACCAAGATCATGGACGAAAAACAAGATCTATAAACTTTTACTAATCATTAATCACGTTCCTCTAAGACACAAATATTCCTTATATCTCTACAATAAAGAGGAAATAAAATTGCTATCAACTGTTTTACATAGCCTATTATCGTAACATTATAACATTTAAAGCGATATACTAATATACGTTACACTTTTAGGCCCGGTTACTCGGTGTGTATTTTTTCCCTTTCTCTGGTGAAATTTTTCCCTCTCTCGCAAACTGACAACACCTGCATTTCGACGCTTTGACCGTTTCCTTCGATGATTTGCCGGATTCTTTCGACGTTATGACCGTTTTCCTTTTTCGACGATATGCCTTTCGAAGCTTTGACCGTTTTTGCTTTTCGACGCTTTGACCGCTTCCTTCCAATTTGTACAGTTTTTTCGACGTTATGACCGATTTTGCGTTTCGACGATATGCCTTTCGACGTTTTGACCGTTTCCACTTTTCGACGCTTTGACCGTTTCCTTCCATGATTTATCCAATTAATTCGACGTTATGACCGATTTTACGTTTCGACGATATGCCTTTCGACGCTTTGACCGTTTTTAATTTTCGACGATTTGACCGTTTCTTAGAAGATTTGTCCAATTCTTTCGACGCTATGACCGTTTTTGATTTTCGACGATATGCCTTTCGACGCTTTGACCGTTTAGCGTTTCGACGTTTTGACCATATCTTTCGAAGCTTTGACCGTTTTTTCGACGATTTGTCCAATTCTTTCGACGTTATGACCGTTTCTAATTTTCGACGTTATGCCTTTCGACGCTTTGACCGTTTAGCGTTTCGATGTTTTGGCCAAATCTTTCGACGCTTTGACCGTTTCTTTCGACGATTTGTCCAATTCTTTCGACGTTATGACCGTTTTTGATTTTCGACGATATGCCTTTCGACGATTTGGCCGGTTCCCGGATTAACACGTTCTTGGTTATTAGTTAAAACAATTGGATCACTAGTCTGGTATTTATAATACGTGATATTATCATAATCAACGTTCCATGATGTCATTGGAAGATTTTTCTCTCTCTCATGGGAATCACTTGTTATGTTTGGTCTGTCCTTATGTTAAAATTCTTAGGAGCACTGTAACAAATAACTTTCGATTTTTATACTAAGCGATCGTGATAAATCTTAGGACCGTTACCACACATAGGCGTATTCTCATTCTCATCAGAGTAGAATAAAAACCCTTAAATATACGATAAGAAAGAAGAAGCTAAATGAATTCAGACACCCACATACTCGCAGCTCATGTTCTATTGCTGTATGAAAATGTAACAGTGTCTGTACATTCAATGCTTGCCTGGCATTATGTTGGACGTAATTGCATTACATTTCAAATTCAGTTCTTCAAAGATGTGTTAATCCAGCAATCAATTTTACACAACAAAGAAGGGGAATTCAACATAGCAAATATTTCTTGTTATATGTTGTGTTGTATTGTTTTATTAAGATTCTTTACAATAGATTGTTTCATATTTCTCATAACAATGATTGCCCAATATCAAAGTATTTTATTCTGTAACACCTTCTTATTGCAGGTGTACGTTTTACTCCTAACAGAATGAATACTAATTATTTTGACAACATTGCACCCATTCAGGAAATGCAAATTAGTACATACAAAATGATTGATCTTCTCTTGAATTTTCCATCAAAAAATTTAAATTGGCTATAATTTGTTCGGTGGCATACACTAAACTCTCTAATGTAATGCTTTTAATGAAGTGGTATAATTTGAAATGATACTTTTGTTTAGATGTGTCATTACTTCACAGTGTATGTCACCATGTATTCCACAATTACTTAAACAGACAATCTGTATCTATCCCCTTGCAACTTCCGAAACGAAAATACAAAGTGATAGTCCTAATCCACCTAAAAGTAGCATGAAAGAACCCACAACATCATTTATTACAAGAGGACGAAGTGCAGTTTTCTTTAGGAATTCATAATTCCCTCTCATCAGTACATCTTGAGATATTTCTCTTTCCCAATGCATAATTATTCCTGAGTCATAGAGATATCTTAGGACTTTGTTTAATGGTTCCACTAACGGAGAATTTCTGTGAAAAATGAAAACTAAGTAAATGGTGTAAAGATCTTCTTTCATTAAGTACAACGATAAGTTTAATGCTTCACTTGTAGTTAGATCTACCGGTCTTGCATAACCAGAAGGATTTTCCTCTGCCAGAAGAGCTATTTTCCCCTGTTTCGCTAATGATAAAATTTCTTCTTCGTCTTCTATTACCAAACATCTTTTACTCAATATTTGTAATAATGGGTCCATTGAATCGCCAAAAATCTCAGGCCAATACATATCAAAAACACCCAAATACAGCTCAGTATTCACAAATTGATCCAAAGTATCAATTGGTTTCTCATATCGTGGAAATGTGAGAAATGACACAAGATTGCAGTTGTAAGCTGTCACTAATAATGTTGCTGTCAGAAGTGACCAGACAACTACATGTCTTAATGTAGGATATAATGTACTTTTTACCCCAAATCCAGAGATTATACTGACGGAATGTAACAGTGAATAGCTAAATTGCAAATGGAGATTATTTGAATTGGGGACGAAAAGCTGATGTTGTATAATAGAACATATATTCAATAGTATTGAAATAAATATTATAAATAAAACAAGAGCAATCCACACTTCATGTTTCAAAGGAGTGAATATAGACCACAGATACTGCATCCGTGCTGGAGGCTGCACAAAAAACTTGATATCAGCGTTAAAATATGCCATAGATATATCATAGAATTCGATAATATCGTGTGTCAAGTATGCTCCTGGAATTGCCGTATGAAATTTCCCACTCATCAAAGCTCCGAAGAAGGAACTTTGTGATTCGTTGTGAATCACAAGTCCCCAAATATCCGTAATCAATTCTACTGACCATGTAAAATTCAAATGTTTGGAATATTCCATCAATATTTTGTAGTCTACCCCACTATATAAAATATCATCTACCATTAAATGGTGGATATGGGAGCAACATTAATGAAAGAGTTACGCCTCTCAAGTCCAACAATCTGTTGTCATTAAAACGTGCAATATTTCCAATCAATGTGGTGTTTTCTGATACTGTAATTTCTACCATTCCTTCTGGGTTCAGGTTATTTCCAAGTCTGTGAGATACCAATTTGTGTTCACCAACCGATAAAGATGAGTTCATGTAATGACCAACATTTAAAATATACACATAAGGAAAATTATTTACCAAAGTACAATCCAACCAGTTTATCAAGTGATCCTCCACGTCCTGCAAAAGAACAACGTATCTTCTCGTTCTTCTCTGAATGGAAGTTTTATAAGCATTGTCAATATAAGTGAACGTGTTACAAATGTTCGATGGAGTAAGAACAAATGTATCACAATTCTGATTCATTCCATTAACAAGAATATTACTTCCGATTTGTGATCCATCGATACTTTTGTTTGTTCCGTACATTATTGGTAGATATTCTTCTCTACTCTCTTTTTGGATATTACCTTTGATTAATTCAATTTCTTCTAAAAGAATAGTGCAAGATTTTTGTTGAAATTGTGAAGCCAGGATTGTTTCTAATGTGTTCTGTATCAAATGGTTCTTCGTGAAATCTGGACTAACTGGGATCAGCGAAGCAACACATTTAACTAACGTTATAATAATTATCGTGCATTCCATCATGTTAGTCGCCAACTCTTCTCCTAAAACGAGAAACAGAAAATTAACCATAGTTAAATTTACTGTACGTTTTATGTATAGTAAAGGAATACATTTTCAGTGCAGTTTATGAAAACAAATATTTGTGTCCATAGAAACCGACCTTTGTGATCTTTACATCTTGAACTACGCAACCCAAAGATTTCTGCAGCGTGAACAATCACATTCACAGTATTTTATTTTAATGCTTATATTCATTATACACGAGTGTTGAACCAGACGTAACGATAACAATTGGACTCCCTCTTTCTCTTAATTATCAGTTTCACATCTCCGTTCTTCAATGTGATTCCCATGTATTATTTCAGGTTAAAGACTGACGTGTTCTCGTTATCCGTACGGAACCTCAAATGGTAATCATTGTTCCGTATGGTATTTTGTGAGTGATCACATGTAAGTTAAGTTGTTAGTTAACCTCAGAATTAATATATATGTATTATTGCGTATATGTACGCCTGATACACTAATAAAACCTTTTCATACTGTTGGTTGTAAATAACGGATAACATACTTACTTACTCACTCTATGGCTTATGGAACTCGCAATTTCATCGTAGTAGTAACAAACGTTCGCCATCGGGTTCTATCATGGGCAATATCAAGCCAGTTTAAATCACAAACACCTACTTTTCGAAGATCCCTTCAAATGTTGTCCTCCCAACGTCGTCTCGGTCTTCTCAACGGTCTCTTTCCCTCCGGCGTTCCAACCAAATTGAAATATAATCTTCGTTTCTCTCCCATCCGAGCTACATGGCCTGCCCACATTAGCCGTCGCGATTTCATTATTTTTACAACATCGAGTGAATGGTAAAGTCCGTGAAGTTCCTCGTTTTGAAGTCTCCTCCATTCTCCAGTCATCTCGTCCCGTTTTGACCCGTATATCTTTATCAAGATCTTATTATCAAACAAACGTAATTTAAGTTCATCTGCTAGGATCGTATTCCAACTTTCAGAATCGTAAAGTATTACCGTCAGAAAAACTATTCTTTATATTTTCAATTTCAACTTTCTTTATATTAATCGCGAGGTTAGGAGTTTCTGGACTGAGTAGAAACATGCGTTGCCCGATAGTAAGCGACTTTTTTTGTTTCTTCCGTGACCTTTTTGTTTCTTCTTGCTTGTTACGTATGCTCCCAAGTATTTAAATTTATGTACTTCTTAATTGTTATGTATCTATTTTCGTTATTCCCCGTGTTTCTGTTTGTTATAATGTATTTTGTTTTCTCTGTGTTTCCTTGCAGACCTATCTCATCACACGCTTCTACTAAGACATCGATATTACTTTGTAGTGTATTCCTATAGCAGCCTCTATTAAATGTACATCATCCGCGTGTACGAACAGTTGATTCAAGTCATTCAATTTTAGTCCCTTTCTGTCCTCTTTTATTTTCTGAATTGCATATTCTAACGGAAAGTTAAACATTAGCGGTGACAACGCGTCACCTTGTTTCAATTCATTGCGAAACCTGAAACTATCTTATATACATTATTACCTACCCGTACTCTGCTTATGGGGTCACTCAGACACATCCTCACTAGTTGAACAAGTTTTTTTCGGTATTCTAAATTATACCAGGATATTGTATAATTTTTGCCTTTTGATAGTCATATGATTTCTTAAAATCAATGAATAATTAGTGAACAGTCCCATTGTATTCCCAATTCTTCTCCAAGATTTGTCTCAAGGCGAAAATCTGGTCCAATGTGGAACTATTTCTTCTGAATCCACATAGGTGATCTACTATTATTTCATCTACGTATACGCTTAGGCGAGTTAGCAGGACCTTACTCATTACTTTGTAACAAGATGGGTGTAATGAGATTCCGCGGTAATTATTACAGTCCGATTTATCTCCTTTTTTATAAACCGGAACTATTGTAAAGTTATTCCCCCACCTGAGTGGAGGGCCTCAGTTCTTTCTACTGGGACCTGAGGATGTAGCATTACAGAAATAAAAGAGCGAAAGGTTTTCAGAAACATTGGTTTAGTTTCATATTGAGAAAAAAAAGTTTCGATCATAGCGCTTAGACTCACCAGACAGAATCGACGATGTTGATGTTATGTTGGTTGTTAATGGCTGTAACAGTTAGCCTGTTCACTGATGTATATGCAATAGTACGTTTGCTTAAACGAGCTCAATTCTTTGACTGACTGTCTCTTGGTATCCCTTGTATTTTGTTAGTTCGTTTCCCCCTTTTCTTAACGGGTAACCTTTCTTAACGAGTTTACCCGTTTGTACATATCTCGTATGTTATTTGTTTTGCCGTTTTCCTCTATCTCCTGAATCTTCTGCGTCATATATTCTCGCTTTTTGTTTCTGAACCCGTGTATGGCGTTTCGTTGCGCGTCACTTTAGTGGTTGGAATTTTCTTCGCTTTTATTACTGAGCCTATTTATTACCAGAGATATTATTGCCTCGCTTGTTTACGTTCCCCATGTAGTTTAAGGCATCTTTCATCAAACCTAGTCTTGGTTCTCTGCTGTTTCTTCTCGACTACACGTTCCTTCGTTGCGCCCTATACTGACTGTATCACGAATTGCCTCCCACATATTACTTACATCAATTTCCTTGTTAATGTCATCTTTATTACCACTGAGTCGGCTCAGATTTCGAACCTATTTGAGATTTCTATTTGGTAATCTGCTTTCACGCTCGGATGATCTAATCGTTTAACTTCAAATTTCAGTTGTTTTGATCCTTTGCCTTGTCTGTTCGCGATGCATAACTTTCCCCTCACTTTTGTGATCACTAACTGATGGATAACATAATTTAAAAAAGGCAAAATATTTTGCAAACGTAAGAGCGGTTCTTTCTTTTGGCAATTTTATGTTCGAAGTTTTAAATAGGATAAAAGCATTAAATTCTTTTAAAACTCTCAAAAATGAAGTTCCCATACATAAGTTCACTTCTCAAGGAATTTCACAAGTTACAATATTCATAGATTCAAACAACAAGAACAAAACCAGGGCACCAGATGATTGGGTCACTGTGTCAATTGAGTCACGATTCGAGCATCTGGTCGCCGAGTCGCTGTCAGCCTAGTAATTCGGGTGCATATAAGGTTGCAGGTCATTCGGGTCAAGTTTCGAACTGGGTCACCAGATTACTTATGTTCGGAGCTGAAATAATAGGACAAACTCCGGGAGGTGATTATTCACATCAAAACAGGAGAAAGTTCCTTCAAAGCGATTCAGTAATTTGCTTAGTTTCGGAGATTCAGTCGCTCAAAGTTAGGGTGGCGCCGTCACAAATGACATCATATCTCGACAAGTAATGACGTAAACGTGGTAGGTATAGAAAATAACACTCGACATAGTACCCAATACATCTATGTCGGGTGTATTTATATTTGTTATATTTATGATTAGCGAGTAAAGCTTAGGATTTCTGTGCTTGTACTATTAAATCATTTAATTCCTTTACAATAGATTTGGAACGTTGCAAAACCCGTTTTTGTGACACTCAATCATTGTCATTGCTTAAACAGTTGTATCGGGTACTTCTTCGTGTTTGATTTGCTAAACTGCCGCTGCCTATGCCATTATTTGTCGAGATATTACGCCACTTGCGACGATTCCGCCGACGCTTTGAAGCCCTGTAGCTCGAAAACTGCACATCATTTTGAATTTCTTCAAATAAACTTTTTCTTGTTCCGAAGTAAATAATTATCTCCCGAAGTATGTCTCATTATTTCAGGGACCCACTTTATATGTAGGAGTTCGTCAGACAATCACAAAAACTAAATTAAAGAAACTGATTCCCTAAATAGACAAGTTACTATTTATGAAATAAGTTAACTTAAAAAATAATGTGTTAGTATTAGTGATCATGAAGAAAGTATTAGCATATAATTAAGAGGAAAATGCTACTAATTACTTTTAATTACACCTTTCTTTCACTATTTCTATTTGTTTTCTTATTTTTCATAAGCGAAATCCATTTGTTATGTGGACCTGGACAAAAGGGTTATGTTACGTCTGTTAGAGGGTTATGTTACGTCTGTTACAGGATTTAAAAAGATTGCCACAGGGAAACTATTTGAGTAACTTGGAAATTTGGCAGTACTAATGAAATGTATATCTTGCCCTCCTACAATAAAAGTTTAGGTCTTAAAACACTAACTTTCCAAGAAAATTAAATTTTCCCTAAGTACTTTAAAAGTAATTCCCAATCGTAGGTGATGAATATACTCGCCATTAATTTTAATTCCAACTTCATCCCAGTTTAAATTTTGGAACACTCTCTCCAGGACCGCACAAAACAGTTTTTGAGAAATTGAATCTCTTTGCCTTACCCCCTTTCCAACTTTAAAATTTTCACATTCTTGATGTAGTCTAATGACAGATATGGCAGTCGAGTAAATGTTTCGCAGTAACTTGATGTATGCATTTTCGATGCCTTAATGTTCAATTGATTTAAGTACTGCTGCCAAGGAGACCGAATCGAAAGCTTTTTTTGAAAACTACGAATCCAAAACATAGCGGAAATTCATATTCATTAGTCCTTTCCATAACTTCATTCAATGTTTGAATGTGGTCAATTGTCATAAATCCACGACGAAATCCGGCTTGTTCCCTTCCCTGGTTAAAATCTAAGTCTCGTTCAGCACGATTCAAAATAACTTTGGAGAACATTTTGTATAGGATTGACAGTAAACTAATTGGTCTGTAGTTTTCGACGCGTTCTTTGTCCCCTTTCTTATACAACAAAATTATAACGGCATTCTTCCAACTTGAGGGTATTTCTCTCTTCCTCAGGCACATCGAGAATAGTTTAGCAAGTTCCTCTTTCATTTTTTCACCTCCCCATTTAAACATCTCTGCTGTGAGTCCATCTTCTCCCGGCGTTTTTCCGTTCTTCATCCCTCGAAGTACTTTATCCACTTCTTTCATTACGTCTGGGACTTCCACATCATTTTCTTCATTTCCTAGTTCTTCCTCGGAGTAGTACAATTTTCTGTAGAAACTTTAAAATATGTTTATAATTTCTTCCTTATTTCGTGCTACGGTCCCGTCTGGTCTCTTAACTGCAATTATTCGCTTTTCCCCTATCATGAGCTGCTGTTTGGCTTTCTTCAGGCTCTTGTTCGCCTCGATTGTATTTCTAACAAGATTTTCGTTCTATCTTCGTACATCCTCTATTATTTTCTTCCTTACGGTTTTATTTAGTTCTATGTACTCAATCATCTTTATACAATTTTCCTCTTCTTTCATTTCCCTCCTTTTCTTCATTAAGAGTTTAGTTTCTTCTGAGATTTTACTCTCTCTTTTATTTCTGGTGCCTGCTGTTTCCTTGGCTGTTTCTCTTATTATCTCAGTCAGCATTTTATTTCTGGTATCGATGTCCTCTTCATCCTCTAACTCTTCCAAGGCGCTGAATCTGTTGCTTAGTTATATCTCGAATGTCTCTCTGTGTTTTCCTAGATTTTCCAGATCTAAAACTGGCGGTTTTCCTCTGATAAGCTTCTTTCTCTCAAGTCTAGTATTTGTTTCATTTTATATCTCACCATCCTATTATCACTCGAGATTTTGAAACTATTCAGAACAAACACGTCTTGCAGAATTTCCCTGTTATTCGATAGAACGTAGTCTATTTAGTTTTTAGTCCCATTTGGGCCTTTCCATGTCCACTTCATCTGGGGCGGTTTCTTGAAAAATGTATTGGAAACAGTCTGTTGGCTTCTGAGAAATCCACTAACTTCTCTCCTCTCTAGTTTGTTTTGCCAAATCCAAAGTTTGCCACTTTCGTGTCACTGCTCTGCTTAGCTCCTACTTTCGTATTGAAGTCTCCCATTACAATTTTGTAATGCGATTTGCTACTATCCAAAATCTTCTGTATCTCCTCGTATCTTCGATTTCCTTCTCCGGATGTGAGGTAGTTGGAGCAAACACTTGTATAATTTCCATACTGTATCTGTTGTTTATCTTTATTACTACCCGTGCGATTCTATCTGAAATTCCTTCAATTTCTGTGATCCGTGTCTTCAGGTCCTTATTAATTATAAAGCCAACACCTATGGGTTTTCCATTTTCTATTCCTTTGAACTAGAACGGGAGCCTGGCGGTAGTTCCAACTGTTCTTCATTCTTCCTCCAAACTTCTGATAATCCTATGATGTCCCACTTAATCCTCTTGAGTTCATTCTGCAATTCTTCTAATTTGCCCTCTTCTGCAAGTGACTGACAGTTGAGAGTCGCCACGTATAGGTCCGTTCGAGTTGCCGTGTCGGTGTCCTGGCAGTCTACAGTCCAAACCCGGGCATTTTGACCCTCTGACTTCCTGCAGGACTGACCGCTGCCGTTGCCAGCTGCATTCCGTCCTCCGAGCATGTGTAAAGAAAGGAGGGGTGCTGACATTTGACTCACCACGCTGTCTGCTAATGCGGGTTGGTGAGCAGCCCATCCATGTTCGTTCGCCAAGCAGTTGCTTGGGTACAAACAGGCCCCACGACATGAACGTATGGATTGGACATTAGGCGTCTACCCCGGTCGATTCCCTTAAGCCTTAGTAAGAGGAATTAAGGGGCCTGCTCCCAATTAGTGGCAGAAGCCTTTTGGGGCTACAGTCCCGGTTTCCCGGCCACACACACATATTATAATATATATTGAGATAGTTTTCGTGTAAGGAGGTGATTGATCAGAGAAACTGTATAGAATTTATGATATGAGGGTATCTGCAATAGGCAGATTTCTGAAGACCAGATTTCTACCTAAAAAATGAAGATAAAATGAGTTAACACCAACTGCTTGACCATATTCATTTACTTTGAATTGCATCAACTAATCAAAAGCCTTAAATTCATTGTAAAATTCTATAGGAAATCCATTATAAGTTTAAGGTGCATTATATATTTTTTCCTGTAAACTGACAAGTGAGCGCCGCGTCACGCCATACATATTCATGCTACAAGTCGAACGACTGATTCGGTAAATTTCAGGGGGATAAAATTCCGACAAATGATGATGGAGCTTCTGCGTGACTGTGTGTGTGGGATAAAAATCGGAGGGGATGAATTTCAGGGGGGTAAAATTCCGGCTTCTACAATACTTAGTTTGACACGGGTGGTGGTTAAAATTCCGAGGGGGGTAGATTTGATTGGGATAAAATTCCGGTAAGAGTTATAGAGTAATAATATTAAATAGGCCTACTATTTATTAAAATATGATTTATTAACCACATGGTTGATTGAGAGTGTATCACAAGAGTGATTATTTTATAAATTAACAACCGAAAAATGTTGGAGGCCGGAATTTTACCCCCCTAAATAGTGACGTCAAATTGACGTAAAATCCGTTTGGTGGGGTAATTTTCAGGAAGGGGCTAAAATTCCCGCGCTCCAAATCCACAAGGCACGAGTAGAGATCGAACTAAGGGTCCCACGCACTATAGAGGTGAGCGACTTACCGCTCAGCCACCGCGACCCAATTAGAACAACTAATTATGCATTCCATTATTTCTACGTGATCCTAATGTAAGTTTTCTCCGCTATTTCACTGGCTGGCTACGAGTATAATGATGAAACACAGAATCACTTAGAATGAGAAGAGTCCATAATTATGACAGTCCCACTCTAGTATTAAAGTACAGTCACGAAATTTAATATTTCAGGAATAAAGCATTTAATTATTTTTTATTTAACTTATATTTATGACCCAGACATTCAGCTGTGTCCAAACTGTGGCATGCCTGAGAGACTGCAAATAACACGCTCCCGCGCAGGTGCCTATCTAGTCTAAAAAATAGGATTGTAAAAATTAAATGCTAGGTTCCTAGGTTTTCTGCATTTTCGCCTCTTTCAGTCAGTTTCCACTCGACACCGAAATAACCAAAACTTCGAAAAATATTAACAGGTATTACTTCCAGAACTGATTCTCTAACCATTTGCTATCAAACTTAGACTACTGTTTGTTTAGACTTACCTCCGCCGCTGCTATGGAAACCAACCCGATGTGGCGTTAGGACTTCAGTGCTCCATTGGCAAATAAGAAAGGCTATAATATATTTTCAAGTTGCCAGGCAACACGTGTACTCTTATTTATCACCAAACACAATTGAATATCAAGCTCGTGTGTCCAGTCGATCGTGGTTCTTTACATAATTAGATGCATAAAACAATTGCATGACTAGTCATAGCATCTGATTACGAAATGAGAAATACTTTATAAAACTGACAGCGTAGTTTCCCATTGCTTCTACTTTAGGAATTATTAATGAAACAATCAAAATGAAATATGAAAGCGTGTTTCGCAATACATAACATGTACTGTTTCTTTTAGTCATGTTTTCTGGGGTGGGGTTTAACCACTCTCCCGAAAGAATTAGTTTCAAAACTTCTATTACTCACGGGCCGCGGTGGCTCAATTGGTTCCCGGTGGTCGTGCTCGCTAGCGCGGTAGTCTGGCAACCCAAGGATCCTGGGTTCGAATCCCACCTCGGGCATGGATGTGATTTTAACTGTGCTGTAGTCCCAGAATTTTCACAGGGTTTTCCACTAACTCTTGCTTCATGTTTCTACTAGCACAAGGTATACGCTAATGTGTAAGATTAATCAGAGGATATACGGCGTATACAGTCCTGGCTGTCAGTAGTTGGTGATGCAACACACATGTATAATACAAATAAAAACAAGTAATAAGCAAACCCGCTTAGGGTAAACTGATTTTTAAAAAATTGGTAGAGCGCTCACCTCTGGCGACAGGGGTCGTAGGATCGATCCCTGCTCATGCCATGTGGGCTTTGTGGTGGACAAACACGGTGTGCGTGGATTTTCTCTGGGTTCTCCCGTTTCCTCCCACTTTCTTCATTCCACCAATTCATCCCATCATCCATCCGGCCTGAGCCAAAGTTGCCTAAAGGCATTCAGACTAAATTCGAACTTGTATTACTCATACGTATACTGAAATACGTGTATAATAGAACATTCTATAAATATTCTAGATATTATTTTGACGTTAGCTAAGGAAGTAGGTCTACGCATATTGTTACGTTACATTATTGTTATTGTATATTTTAACACATTGGAGTCGATATAGATTATTTATAATTTTCGTGAGCCCCAAACAAGTCCCCAGAATGAAATATTCTGGAAGAAATACTGATTACTCATACAGTAGAATAACTAATTGCGACCAGGTAGAGTTCGAATATTCGATTATTTAGGGCATGTCTCGAACAGGTCCGGATATTTTACGTTTCGGATAATCGACGTTCTACTGCGTATTTCAGTTAACGCTTCACATACCATACAGGGCGAGTCAAAGATCATAAGACAACCCTTTGGATCCCTGAGTACTCCCATGTCCCATCAAAAGATGGGTGAAGAGACACGTCTTTAAGGATATTTCAGGAACATATATTAAAATCCATTATCTTGGATCGAAAAAAAAAAAATCAAATGGGGAAAGAGTTTATGTTACATAGGAGATACCATCAGAATTGCCTCATCAAAATAAGAAGTAAAGTATCTTTGTTATATGTTGGATTCTGCTTAGTTTCGGAACTACAAGCTTCCGAAAGCGTGGGAAAATGATTTTTTTGAACTTATTTCTGATACCATTAACTGTAGATCTGATGCGATATGCTAGCGTGAAAGACTTCCAATCTTCTCTATCTACAAATGAATATTCCGAACCTGTGCATTGGCTGCGCAACAAATTCCCAGAAAAACAGAGACTATGCAGTTAGAACTTTATAATTCTCAGCCGACCACATGTCTAATGTATTTTTTTTTATCGTTGCTCGAAATTTCAATGCTGTTCCAACAGATTCAAGCCTAGAGAGTTCTAACTTTCAGGGAAGAAACTTCATAACCAATTCAAGAGTTCGATCAATGCCGATTTTTTGTTTCGGTTTGTCTTCATTGTTGAAATCGCGTGATTGTTGTAGTAAAATCAAAACCTATAACAATGAAAAAAGAAAATTCAAAATCGGCATTGATCGAACTCTTGAATTGGTTATGAACTTTCTTCCCTGAAAGTTAGAACTCTCTAGGCTTGAATTTGTTGGAGCGGCATTGAAATTTAATGCAACGAAAAAAATACATTAGACACATACGAAGGTGGTGCTGCCATCTTTTGTTGGAGATCGTTGCTTTACATTAACCTGAAGAGTCCGTCCATCGACCACCGGTAGCAAGCTCCGCTCAAGACCATGCAGCAGTTTCCCCAGTGGCACTCATATGTTGAAAGTACGTGGATTAAACATTAATACCGAAACGTAATGTTAGCGTGTAATTGTACCGAAATGTCCACCTGTTCAACAGTTTATTCGACGTTGAATAAAGTTTACTCGCGTCTAAGGCGAGCGCTCGTGGAAACACTGTCTCTGTGCAAATTGTAAATGCAATAAAAAAAAACCACCGAACCTGACTTACCTAACCTCCAAGTGCCCTTGGTCACTATTTTTTTTATTAAGTTTCCTACTGCGTATATACATAATAAAGAGAGAAAGTTAATTTTCTTGAAAAGGAAAAATGTAAATGTAACGACGCCAGGGTTCGATCCTAGAATCTCTGGATCAACTTCCCGATACGTTGACCACCAGGCCAAGCTGCGAGTTGCAGAGTGAACGCTTCTCGGTGGTAGTAATAGTTCAAGGAGTTCTGCACCTGCGCAAGAGTGGGCCAGGGCTTGGAAACATGTGCTTCCCTTAGATGCTACTATAATGTTTGAGAAGAAACAACTTGCAATCAATTGAAGCGGACGATGAAGAAACTGGTTCAGTTGGCCAAAACAGAGAATGATTGCTGTCTATTGGTATACATATTTAGTTGCATTTTGTACGTTGCTTTCATCATTATATACAGTATTAATTTTCCAACAGTAAATAATCCAGCCGGTTGCTGTGGGATTCGAAGCTGGAATGTTCCGCACTTGTCGTTGGTAGCTCGTCGCCTTACCCCCTCATCCTTCTTGAGAATCAGTACTCTTTTACGGTATCTGTAGTAACAGGTAGACTTGAAAGCAGTTGCCACAAATCTGGAGTGCTGAGATCTAGGGCTGGGAGGAATAGACAGACAAGACCAGTGTTCAATTTGTCATAAATTACGAAGGGGGGGGGGGGATTCTAAAACAAGTGGTTGCTGTGAAGTTTCAACACGCTACCTGATAGGGTAGAAATACAAAGATTTTATCCCTGGGATGATATTCAGAACCAACCACCGGGGATTAAATTCTCACGCACCAGGAAAAATCCCCCCGCCAAATCGAACACTGGACAGGACACAGGACTTTCTTTCCTTACTTACTGACGTTCGTGCGGGGGCCCTAATAATAATAATAATATTCATAAAGTAGTTGTTGTAACAACAGTAGCTTCTCACCTTATATGGTTACTTGTCTCATCGACGGATCTCGATTGAATTCGATGGCATATTATCTTACATGTTCGCTGGAATCCCTCCATCACTTAACGTACGTAGTTTCTAGTGTTAAAATTGACAGCGTAACACATGTTTGTGAGCTCGCCATTTTATCCAAGTATTGGGATGCAATTTAAACTATTTCTGTAAAATTGAAATTTTACGCCTGTTTTATTCAAAATGAAAGTGTGAAAAAAAGTGAATAGAATATGAGAAGACTTGAACCGACGACCTCAAATTCTACTTCTAAGCTCTTATTTCACGCATTATTCCATTACGCCACACAGGACACATAAGACTGTTGCACAATTGCTAGAGGCAAGTGCCCAAAGCCGGCCCCATTTTGTCTTTGAATTTTGAAAAATAGAAAACAGTACAAAATTGTTTTCAAAGCATGTAATAATGTTATGCACCATTTACATTTTAATTTAAGAAAATATAATTAAAACTTAATATATTTTTTAAAAAAATATTTTCATAAACCTTACACTTTGGCGATTTGAAAAATAGTTGCCAAAAGCGAACCCCTTGTAAAAAATAATCAAAATTAGAAAAAGGTATTAAATGAGGGAAAACATTTAGTTTCAAAGTATAAGTATAACAATTACAGGTTTTAGTTTAAAAAAAAGATACAGAATGCATTCAAAAAAGATACAGAAAATGTATAACAGAATTAAATCATTTAGTGACAAAAATCGCAGATGTACACGATCTTTTTATCTCCAGCACAATCCTCATGGAATCACAGTGAGCACATAACGAACATAACCCAAACTTTACACATAATACAAATACAGGCAGAATTAAACATGAGAAAATAAAGGGGGCCGATTTAGGAAAATGAAGTGGGTCCGGTTTGCTATGTTAACCCAATA
>JAGDQP010033702.1:0-20528 GCA_022664845.1 Lepisma saccharinum | reverse complement strand
TGAAACACTAAAAGAATATGTTAAAGACATGTGATTAGTATTAAACAGAGCACTTTTAACACCCACACACACACTGATTTTCAAGAGCACGAACGGTTCAACGCGATCAACTGTAACGAAGATGCTATTCTAACTGACAGTCAGTTTAGTGAAACTGACAAAGACAACTGAGTCTATTTTTTTTTCGATAAACTTTAATCAAGGATAAAGACAAACGAAATGCAGGCATTGCAAACGTTGCATGGAAGCAACAAAGCTTTCTTGTTCCCACACACGGACAGCACATATAACAGTGGGTGTGGAATAGTTGCCACCTGCTGAACGGAAAAGAATAATAATGCTTTTCTTAAATATTTTCCCCAACAATATTTTTGGTCATCAACTTATTTGTTTTTAGTTTTTTTACCTTAAAAAAAAAATAGATATGTACTTAACTTGGAAACTTAAAGTGATACTATGTGAAAACTAATGTGAGTTTATTTTCTTTTAAGTGTTGCAGTGTATTTATGTATTTCATGTACCAATGATAAATATTGTAGCAGTGGCAACCCTGATGGATCTTCAAGAGAAGAAATGTTATGTTATCTCCGAGACGAGTTCAGGCACAAGGAAGTTGTCCGAACGTTTACGTAGTCAGCACTATTTTATGACATGAGAGTGTCACCTGCAAGCAACAAACAGGTTACTTAAAGCAAGCATTGAGACACGTTCAGTCTGCAAGACTGAAAACAATAATTTATTGTATGATTAAAGGAAGTACCATTTTTTTATTAAAAAAAAAAAATATGTTCTTAAGAATTTAAAAGTACTTTAATAATTTTTTGTTAGGTGGAAGTTTTTTTTGATAGAATTCTATTTTGTTATTTATGGTCAAGGGAACTTATATGTATATTTTATATATTTTTAGATTCATTGTACAGGGTGATCAGAAATTTTCTGACCTGGAAACTTCTCGCGCTGTTTCCAGAGTTTTTAAGGCGGGGAGTGTGATATGACAAAAAGAAATTAATAATTATTACTTATGAATGTACAAATCAAAAACATTTAACTATTGGTGTACGGGAAACATTTATGAAAATATATACGGAATTGTAGGAATGCTTCAGACAGCTAAATCTTCGGTGAACGACTTACACGTCTGTAGCCGAAACGCGGAAGAAAAAGATCAGGAGATATGACGTTTAAGAGTGATCGACCTAGAGTTCGCTTGGCTTCGCAACTCGAAAACTGTGTTGTGGGCATGACTTGTGGAAAGAAAGGGAAATTTCCTAGGAATGACGTAGTCACAAAGAAGGTGACGAGCTGGTTCGGGTAATCTGGAAAGTTAGTCGAAATCCCGTCTTGAAAGAACGAGCAGTCGGTCCAGATTGACTTCGAGTCGAGTAGACAAGCGATCTTAGTTAACAAGTAAGTGATACAATATTCTCTTCGATCGTTAAACGTCATGGCTGTTGATCTCTGGTTGAAATTTAACTGATTCATTAATGGTTTTTAAACAAATTATTTGAACATTGATTTTATGGTTTTGTCATATCCTTATTAGCACCATATTTGGTAATAATAGCCCGAAACTTAGAATTAACCGTCTGAAACATTCCAATGTTAATTGAAAAGGGAATTTCTATATTTTATTTACCACTTCCTAGTCCTATATTAAACTAGCAAGTAAGATGCTATCAGCGACTGAGATTTACCACTTGTGTCACATAAATACGATTCTGAGCTACGAACTGAACTGATCAAATCAGCACCCATTCGTAAGCCCTTTTACCCTTCAATAGTTGGACGGTATTGAAGTGGGATGCTTACGAATGGATGGTGGGATCAGACCCCGGATCTAGTTGGAAAATACCTCCTTCACAGACGATTGTGATTAATTCCTGGGACGGTGTAGTTTTCATCTAGAGATTCTATGTTGGGTGCTGTCATCATGAACTAGAGTTATTAGTGGACATTGTAGTATATGGCATTAGCCCGTCACACCCAACTAGATGACAATATATAATGTTCATATTTTAATTAAAATGAATTAACTTTTACTAGTCAGCTCTCATGGTCTAGGCGATAGTTCGAACCCCACGGCCGACCATCCTGACTGAGGATTCACCATGTAAATGCCGGATAGTACTTTAAGCAAAGCCCTGGCCGATACATTCCTCATCCTAGACCTATCACATCGCTGCCTGAGCCAAAGTTGCCAAAAGGCCATGAATGAACTCAAATTCAAATTACCAACACAATTGTAAATTAACAATCACAGACAATTAATTAAACCCACCGCTGTTGAAATTTATAACAGTTACAGAATATGAAAAAAATAATAAAAAACTTGGTAAAAAATAATTTTGTTTATGCATGCCTAAGAGAAAAGCATGGGGCGCGCTCTCATATACAGTCATTTTATAAATTCTTGAAATGACGCGCCCCATTCTTTTCTTTTTAGTCATGCATAAACAAAACTATTTGTATGCTTTTTAGTACGAATTGATTAAGAAAAGAATGTATTTAAAAGTTTTTTTTTCGAGTTATTTCAATGTTCGGATACATTTTCTCAAGCTAAATGTTTTGTGACCCAAATCCTAAAGTGTTCTGCAACCAGGAAAACCCAGGCCAATTGCAGGCTAGTGTTTATTTTAGGATAAAGAAGTTGAGAAGAAAAAAATTGATTTTAAAATATATAGAAATATGTGAAAATAACAATTGAATATTGTATTATCACCGGACTTACGTCGCTGTACAAAATTTCATCATTCTACGACGTCAGAAAATTAGCTAAATTAATGTTGCAAGATTTGATGACACCACGAACTATTGTGAACTAAAGAAAATAGGTTTAACTGAAACTCTAACCGAATAAAGAACCTAGAATATTTGAATTGAGAAGTTTTCAATGTACAATCCTTCTATTGTAACAGAGGTTTAAGAAATTACCAGAAATTTCATAATTGCAGAATTTTTAATCTGAATAATGACGTAACTAACAGCTCAGTACATGAGCAGGAAACTAAAAAAAAAGAAATAAAAAATCTGGTCGAAATTTTAAAGCTAGTGATTGTATTCGTTTAATTATTTTATTAAAACTTTTAAATTTAAATTGTTGCGAGAGCAATACATTTAATGCTGCGCTGCGCATGCGACAGTGACGCTGGTTGTAGCCTGTCTTCCTCTGCTTGTTAGTCAGATGACGTCACGCGCTCTCAACCAATTCCAGCAAAGCAGGGAGCTGGACCTACCTTTCTCCTCTTATCCACTAAAATTGATGTAAAATCACTTAATCTGGGACTTCGGTCCAAGCTGTGAACTAAAAGGATCTTCTGGGGAAGCAAGTCCCATTTTAAGTTTTTTGCTCAAGTCCTTATGCAGTGTTTTATTTGTCCGAAGTTCATAGAAGTCCCGTCCCGTATGAGAATAGTAGTGCTTCCTCCAATGCTTTTCTTGAAGGAAGATGTGTAATAATTCTGCAATGCTTTTCTGCAAGGGTTAAGGGCATTCTGTTCACTAATTCTAAAAATCCCATCAACATCTCTGACCAGAAGCAGTTCATTATAGATGCGTTTGCAGACAGTACTTACTACAAGTTCTTAGCAGCAGTGAAGTACTGTTACAACCGCTATCAGCGAAAGTCACGACTAACTTGCGTGAATGTAGAGTATTCCTCAAACGTTGAGTTCATCAGTTCATGTATGCTGGTGCGTAGGAACTCTCTAGACGTGGAAATGTTATTCGGGTTGCTGTTAGTTTATGATAGAGTATCCACGAGACAGGTTCAACATTTAAGTTCGATATCCAACTAGCATAAGGTCCATAATTTCTGTGTGACTACATTTATCAAGAAATATCATCGCTTGGAGGTGTGAAGGAATTACCTTGTGAAATCTATATCTTTCGGAATGGTATGGCTTTAAACAGTCGTAGGACAGTAAGGAAACACGGAAGAGGGACGAAACAGATCACAAACTGAAAGGAACTATCAACATTCTTTCGTGTAGCGTCCGTTTTTGAGACGGTCAGCGTCTAAACATTTGTCGCTCTTTATTGTCTTATGTAGGACTATCAGACAAATTCACACCGAACTTCGATGAACACACAGGTGAAACCTTACGTCTGATACTTGTTTTTTGCCTATCGTGTTTCGTTGTGATGATACTGCGTTATTGAGTTAAATGTCTCACAACGCACTAAAAAATTCAGGAATTGTCTCCGTAAATAACTCTGAGATTGAGAATGCAGTCAGCAAACTGTACAATATTTACTTATTAAGTTCTTTTTGTTTGTGACGTAGTCCAAACTGAGCCACTTTAAGGGCTCCAAATATGAAGAGTGCAGAGAAAGAAGTGGGAATGCGCATGAAAGGGGATTTCTCGTAAAACACATTTTAAAGTCCAACTCTCTCATTTATATCCATGTACAGGGTATGGAATAAATACGGGCTTTTTTGAATGTCGCGTTTTGTTAAAAAATACAAACACATCCCATGCACCCTTACACGTTGCCATTTGTAAAATATTCACACCCATGTTCATGTCTTGTAATGACGTTCTGCAAGTAACCAACATTTTGACATTAACCATCGGACAATCTGCGATGAAAATCGTTCATGGCATGTTGAAACATCTGAATAGGAATGCTTCTGCTTTCAATACTGATGTTGGTTTTCATTTCTTCGTGGATTGCATGAACAAGGGTTACACGGTCAGCGAGTCTGTGTGTGGTGGGGGGAATAATTGGTCCTTCCTTTTTAGAGGATGAGCGCGGAGTAGCAGCCACGGTCACAGCTCAACGGTATGCCGACATGATTAACACTCCTCGCACCTGAACTTACACAACGGAAGGTGTATAAAAGGTGTCCACACATCATTGTGGAGCTGAAAAACAACATCCTTACTGAAATCAGAAACATTCGTAGTCAGATGTTAGAAGCACATGCCTCGAACGATGTTCATCGCAAGTTATCCGATTATCAATGTCAAATAGATGGTTATGCAGGACGTAATTTTCAAAACATGAACGTAGCTGTGCATATTTTACAAATGGTAATGTCGTTGGTTGTGGTGGATGTATTTGCAATTTTCTTTTAAATAAAACGCTGTATCTGTTTCGCTGCGTTCCAAAACGCCCGCATTTATGCAACACACTGCATTTCATATTCCTGAAATCGCTATAATTGAAACTTTCTGAGTGGTTGGTTGCCATTGTGTGGCACTTGTGACGAGTGGAAACTCGTTTTTTTTTAATGACATCTCCCCTTCTTTCCCTGTAAGGTAAAGTCTAACAAATTCTACAGGCATGCAAATTGTACCACTTGTGTATTTGGGAAACCGTTTGCACAGTGGCGCTATCAATCGGAGGGAATATGTATTAGTACGTGTTGTGTACCTACACGGAACACGCTCAGTGAAGTATCCCTACAGCTCGAGAAGAGTGTTGTTAAATTTCCTATCGATAGAAATAATCATTTAAAATGAGCAACTAAGCCTCCACACACTCACAAGTATATGCATTTTGTTGCACTTAAAACGCATATTCCTTATCTCATATGCTAATAGTTTAAACAGTAATTAGTTAATGATTTCTCATCTTCAGGACACAAAGCAGTGTTAAAAGTCAAAATGACCATTTCTTATAAACTGTTCCACCAGGTTTCTCCCTAAAAACACCTCCAGTTGAACAAAAACTCGAAGGTAAAGGTAAGCATCCTATAACAAACTCATTTAGCTGGTGCCGCAGTAGCTCGGTGGTAAAGTGCTCACCTTTGGTGCGTGAGGTCGCCGGTTCGTTCCATGTGGGCTTTGTGGTGAACGAACTCCGCGTGCGTGGCTTTTCTCAGGGCTTTCCGGTTTCCTCCCACTTTCTCCATTCCACCAATTCTCTCGTCATTATCCATTTGACCTAAGCCAAATAAAATAAAGGCCTTAAATAAAATTAATTCAACTAGCTGGTATTGCACTGCTTGCGAAGAAACGAAGAATGAAGATTTAATTCAGTGTTGCGTCTGGTTTCATACTAAATGCGTGAAAGTAAGTACAAAGAAGAAAATATTTTAATTTATTACCGGTTCAATCTGTAATACTAGTGGTAGAATTTATAGTACCTCCTTTAAAGTCTTCCACTTTGCATCTTCACACTTTTTGCATCACAACTCCTAAACCATAACACCTTGAGTTTTGAAAATGGGTATCGTACGTATATATTTAAAAGGCCAAGCTACAATATGCAGTCATTACATTTTACCAACGGCTATAGATTATTTACAATCAAAGAAATTCTATATGGGACTTTACCTTACTCTTCACGTGTTCCGTTCCTGAAGCATTACAAGAATCGTGGCAAGCTGCATGAAACAAACGTATGAAAAACATGCAAGTAACACTGCTGTCTACAGCCTGACTCATTCATGCAGTGCATCTTAAAGCGCAGTATACAACACTACAATATGAAACGTGTATATTATGAAATAATCTTGCAAGTGTAGCAATCAGTTGCATCCGCAGTTTACGGCCCTGAACTTCAATTGGCGGCAGCAGCAGAGGTTCCTGAATGCCATACGGATTTTCCTTACACATTATGCATCTTGTAGTGCTTGCTACGTGTAACGCTTCAGGATGCACAATATGTATGGAACTCACACATTGTGACTATCTAAATGAAGTACGTTCGTTTCATGCAGCTTACGATGACTCTTGTTACGTTAAAGGACTGAAAGTATGTGGTGTACTTTAGTAGTAATGGCATACAAAGGTAAGGTACGCGCTAGTTGCCTGCTACACTTGTAATTTTGTCTCGTACCCAATAGAAATTCCCCTATTGACTAATAGACAGAATCATCAGCGAAATGCGCGCACACGAATCGACGCCATTATAATAGGTCTCATCATTAAACGTTACGTTCCTATGAGAACAAGAAACGTAAACTACGACTCAAGGGCGGTCCTACTTCCTATTGAAATCAGACAAAATCAGATGTCAAAGACGAACCTTTGAACCAGCGTTACTGTCATAATGGATCAGTTCCATAGTGTAAAAGTAATTTTAATTTGAAACATCACAGGAGTTTTCAGAAATACTGTACGTTTTTTCAAATACTCTGAAACATATTATGCAAATGCACACTACACTGACCTAATCGCATTCTCAATATAAAGTTTCATATCATATTTTACGAAACCTTATAACAATATTCCACTCATCAGCTTCGAGTAGAAGTGCAAGGCTTATTATGTGAACATGAGTGCTATTGCAGTATGTACTACACGGCTATTCTTCCACTAGCAGTAAGATTCCAAACACTTTGTTTTTATGGAAATTAATTTTCAACAGAAAAGTTGGCTAGGAAATGTCCTTGCACTTCAAGTAGAAGTTTTCTTCCGTTGTAATTGTAGCCCTATCTCGAAGGTATTAAATAAAAGAGTGTATGATAGTTGTAAGAAGTGTATATTGATGTCCAGAACAAGTATAACATTAATAGTATCCACCACTAACATTCTAACAACAATTTCGTATAAAGTTTAAAGTAGGTTTTGTGTGAAATAAGTTTGAAAATAAGTGAAGAACTTTTAAAGCTGCACTTAAAACTTTATTGTTGAAAAAGGAATGTACAGGAATAATATTTTAAACAGAGTAACTGTCAGACTAGCTTATAAAATAAATATTCTACTAAAAGAAAGCAATCACTTTTTGCAAATAGCAAAGGAATAATAAAAATATAAATATTCAGTATGTCAACAAGCCACTCGTACAAAATGCGTAACGTGAATATAAAAATAGTGTAATCATTTATAATATACTGATGACATTAAAAATATTTTATAAAATTTAAAGTCAAACCTTTAAACAGTGTCATATATGACCAACAATTTAGTAAATCCTACGTTAAAATATATAATGTGGGAAGACATATATTAGTCAAGAAGAATTTACATATGGAATTAAATCATTTTTGGTTCATTATTTTAGAATATCGTTCTGTACCCAATATAAACTTTATTGGATACGACCAGCCATGTACTTGAAATATTCATGAGGGGCTGTATTTGTAAATACAACCTTACCATCAATTTTGTACTCATCAAACCTCAACTCTGCAAGTACTTCTAGACCGATTTTCTTGACTAAAGATTGAGAAAAGTTGGAAGTGAATTCCCCTTTCAAAGCACCAGCACCTCTCTTGCGTGCCACGTCTAATACCGCATCAACTAAACGTTTACCAATACCTTTTTGTCTAAACTCGCTGCTCACGGATAGAATACCTAGGTCAACAATTAGATCTGTTTCGTATTTAACGAAGAGGTCCTCTTGCACCATATTTAGTACATCCGTTCTCAAGTGAGTTATCATTTTCCGTTTCTCATTCTTAACTTCACTCACCGGTACCAATCCGTCGGTCAACAAACGATTACCTTGATCACAGCTGCGTGGGAAAAGTAACGTAGCTAAACCAACAATGTTACCAGTCTTTTCCTCAACAGTGATCAGACACACACAATGTGGTAGAAATGATTTCATTTTGTCGCACATTTCCTCTATAGCTTCTGGATCATCTGCTGTACCTAGAGATTTATTCATTGGTTCATCGCGGAAGAAGTGCTGGGCAATGTGATCTATGACTGCATAATGCTGTTCATCACTGGCAATTTCAATTCTGAAGCCATCAAATCTTCGGGGAAGGTCAATGCTCAGCTTGCCAGGAGTGGCCATGGTTATTCCATACACCTGCCATCAACAGAGAAAGGAAGAACTGTTTACTAATCGTGAAAATTAAAAAGTAATCAGTTTACAATTTGGTGCTACTTATAAACTAATGAACAAATCGAAAATAATACAGATGTTCTCGGGATATCAGCCAGGTGAAGTCCGACGATAGAGCCGACGTTTCAAGAACAGACATTGTTCTCATCTTCAGGGCAAGTATACTGAGACCAGTTCATGTGTACTATATATAGTAACGGTAGGGGGCGGAGCTTAAGAATCTGTGTCTCTGATTGGTTGGCCTATAGCTTGACGCTGATTGGTCGTTTTCATGTATGTTTTCTTTATGACTGGTGTCCAAGTCCGACTAAGTTGAAATCCTGTATCTCTGTTGACATTATTACGTTCTTGTAGTATGGCAAGAGATTCTTTTATTATCCTATCCCAGTAATTGGAGCTCTTTGAGATAATTTTAGTGTCAGAAAATAAAATTCTATGTTTTTCTGTTATGCTGTGTTCTGCCAGGCCTGATTTCTCCGGATAAAATAGCTTTATGTATCTTTCATGCTCCTTGCATCGATGTTCTACTGTCCGTCCTGTTTGTCCTATGTATGTTTTTCCGCATTCACAAGGAATGCAGTATACTCCTGGTGTCTTAAGACCCAAGTCGTCCTTAACTGGACGAAGTAGGTTTCTGATTTTTGACGGCGGTCTATGAATGGTTTTGATGTTGTGTCTCCTCAGGATTCTTGCAACCTTTCCAGAAAGTTTACCAGTGTAGGGCAGGACTGCAATATTGACTGGATCTTCAGTTTCTGGGGTGGTCTTCTTCTTGCTGGAAAAGGTCCTTTTTAGGACCAAACGAATGTCATCTTTCTTGTATCCATTCTGCAGTAAGGTGTTCTTGAGATGTGCCAGTTCACTAGGGAGGCTTTCTTGGTCTGAGATGGTTTTTGCTCTAAGTGCAAGTGTGCTGATGACTGTATTGCGCTGCGATTTATGGTGAAAACTGTTTCCATTAAGGTAAAGGTCGGTATGGGTAGGCTTCCTATAAACACTGTGGCCCAGACTTCCATCAGGTTTGCGACGAATGAGGATGTCTAGAAATGGTATGCAGCCCTCCGTTTCTGTTTCCATGGTGAACTTAATGTTGCTGTGTTGATTGTTGAGAAATTCAAGGAACGACTGTAGCGCATTTCTACCATGTGGCCAAATGACAAATGTATCATCGACGTATCTGTAAAAACATGATGGTTTTAATGGTGCTGATTCTAGTGCTTTCTGCTCGAAACTCTCCATGAAAAAATTTGCCACTGCTGGTGAGAGAGGTGATCCCATGGCGACGCCGTCTGTTTGTTCATAGTACTGTCCGTCGAAGAGGAAATATGTGGAAGTTAATGTTATCTTGAATAAATCTACAATCACCGGCGGGAAGTGCTCGCTGAGTAAAAGCAACGTGTCCTGTACTGGAACCTTGGTAAACAGAGAGACCACATCGAAGCTGACTAGGATGTCATCTGGAGAAATACGTATGGTCTTCAGTATTTCCACGAATTCATATGAGTTCTTGACGTGGTGTTCACACTGTCCCACCAAGGGTTGAAGAAGAGAAGTGAGGTACTTGGCCAGACGGTAAGTTGGGCTTCCAATTGCACTGACAATGGGCCTCATTGGGATGTCAGTCTTATGTATTTTCGGTAGTCCATACAGTCTCGGTGGTTGGCAGTTATGTGACGTGATTTTCTTGCGTATTTCTTCTGGTAAATTTGCCTTCTTCACAAGGATGGCAACTCTACGTTCAATACTGGCGGTGGGATCTTTCTTGAGTTGTCTATAGGCCGAGTCGTTGAGTAAATCTGACATCTTCTTCTTGTAGGCTTCAGAGATGTCAGAGATGTAGGCTTCAGAAGATGTCAGATTTACTCAACGACTCGGCCTATAGACAACTCAAGAAAGATCCCACCGCCAGTATTGAACGTAGAGTTGCCATCCTTGTGAAGAAGGCAAATTTACCAGAAGAAATACGCAAGAAAATCACGTCACATAACTGCCAACCACCGAGACTGTATGGACTACCGAAAATACATAAGACTGACATCCCAATGAGGCCCATTGTCAGTGCAATTGGAAGCCCAACTTACCGTCTGGCCAAGTACCTCACTTCTCTTCTTCAACCCTTGGTGGGACAGTGTGAACACCACGTCAAGAACTCATATGAATTCGTGGAAATACTGAAGACCATACGTATTTCTCCAGATGACATCCTAGTCAGCTTCGATGTGGTCTCTCTGTTTACCAAGGTTCCAGTACAGGACACGTTGCTTTTACTCAGCGAGCACTTCCCGCCGGTGATTGTAGATTTATTCAAGATAACATTAACTTCCACATATTTCCTCTTCGACGGACAGTACTATGAACAAACAGACGGCGTCGCCATGGGATCACCTCTCTCACCAGCAGTGGCAAATTTTTTCATGGAGAGTTTCGAGCAGAAAGCACTAGAATCAGCACCATTAAAACCATCATGTTTTTACAGATACGTCGATGATACATTTGTCATTTGGCCACATGGTAGAAATGCGCTACAGTCGTTCCTTGAATTTCTCAACAATCAACACAGCAACATTAAGTTCACCATGGAAACAGAAACGGAGGGCTGCATACCATTTCTAGACATCCTCATTCGTCGCAAACCTGATGGAAGTCTGGGCCACAGTGTTTATAGGAAGCCTACCCATACCGACCTTTACCTTAATGGAAACAGTTTTCACCATAAATCGCAGCGCAATACAGTCATCAGCACACTTGCACTTAGAGCAAAAACCATCTCAGACCAAGAAAGCCTCCCTAGTGAACTGGCACATCTCAAGAACACCTTACTGCAGAATGGATACAAGAAAGATGACATTCGTTTGGTCCTAAAAAGGACCTTTTCCAGCAAGAAGAAGACCACCCCAGAAACTGAAGATCCAGTCAATATTGCAGTCCTGCCCTACACTGGTAAACTTTCTGGAAAGGTTGCAAGAATCCTGAGGAGACACAACATCAAAACCATTCATAGACCGCCGTCAAAAATCAGAAACCTACTTCGTCCAGTTAAGGACGACTTGGGTCTTAAGACACCAGGAGTATACTGCATTCCTTGTGAATGCGGAAAAACATACATAGGACAAACAGGACGGACAGTAGAACATCGATGCAAGGAGCATGAAAGATACATAAAGCTATTTTATCCGGAGAAATCAGGCCTGGCAGAACACAGCATAACAGAAAAACATAGAATTTTATTTTCTGACACTAAAATTATCTCAAAGAGCTCCAATTACTGGGATAGGATAATAAAAGAATCTCTTGCCATACTACAAGAACGTAATAATGTCAACAGAGATACAGGATTTCAACTTAGTCGGACTTGGACACCAGTCATAAAGAAAACATACATGAAAACGACCAATCAGCGTCAAGCTATAGGCCAACCAATCAGAGACACAGATTCTTAAGCTCCGCCCCCTACCGTTACTATATATAGTACACATGAACTGGTCTCAGTATACTTGCCCTGAAGATGAGAACAATGTCTGTTCTTGAAACGTCGGCTCTATCGTCGGACTTCACCTGGCTGATATCCCGAGAACATCTGTATAATATTCGCCGCCAGGAAAGCTTCAATTCTTATTTCAAATCGAAAATAGTTTCACAGAGTATAACGTATAAAAATGTCGTAACTAAGCCAGACCTTATTACGAAGTTATGAACGCTGAATACGTGTGATGCTGCAATAATATTGCCACAGCGCTGCCCATCTCTTAGCATATTAGGTCCTGTAAACGATGCCGCTGAACGGTTGTCAAGAGTGTGAAGGGTCGAATATAGCAACAAGACAATATTTAGCAGGAAAAGAAGCAACATTTGCTTACCATGCCACATTTTCATTGCTAATCTGCATATTGACAGTCGTTGTGTGAAGTGTCTCGGTTAAATCAGACAAGTCTATTTTTAAGGAACGTTCCAATGTCCCGTTTGTTTCAGAGCAGATCTACCGGTAACATAAATGTAAAGCTGACAATATTTATGAGGTTTCAAATAGGTATAAGAGAGATTGCTTTTGCAACATTCGAACAACTCTGGCGCAAGTGGTACGAATCACAAAGGTCGCTATATTTAGATGAATTGTCGTAGCTTATACGTAACCATTTGGATGTGAAAAATTCAGATGATAACCAAACTTTGTATATTGACCTAATAAAACCACTATAAATTCTTTTTATAGAACTGCCATATAACAGGAAGGGCGTAAATGGTAATTAATGAGTGAGGTCTCGAGCATTCTTTCACAGAGCCGGTGGCATAAAAAATTCTCTCGCAGAGTCGGAGTGGCGTAGCTGAAAAACCCTTAGCTTACCATGCTAGAGGTCAGTGGTTCGAATCTTGGTCATTATGGATTTTTATAAAAATACTTTAATGTAGTGTTATATACGTCCAAATGTTAGGTTTTGTAATAAGCTCTTGACATAAATTGAATGGGTAAAGATCTCGTAAAGATTCGTAGTAGAGAGACGGCTCTAACGTCATAAACACAATGGGTAAAATCCATCCTATTGATGTAACTAGTATATCTACTTTTGATCAGAAGTGGTTGATTTTTTTTGCACGCTTAACGTTGTCACAGTAACATAATTGAAATTTTACGATAACATCAGAATATAATTATGACAAAGGCAGAAACATAACATCCAACATGCCCATTCATTTACGACCGAAAACAATCACTTTTCTTTGCCGGAATCTAAAGTATACAAGTGAGACAGCTTCTACCAAGTAAACTTTTAGATTTGCTTAGCCATTACTGAAATCGTAGTGTTTGGACCTGTATTATTATAATATTTTTCCTTCGTACTTATAACATGCGTACTTTAGTTCGCTCAGTCTCGAACCCCAGCCTCTGCGCAATATGTTATGAGGAGGAACTTGTACAGTCACAACCGACAGCCCCAGTACCAAGACTCCATCAACGGCTGTTGACATTAACTGAAAACCTAACTCTTGGCCTCGATAGTTAGGGTTCACGCATAAGGTCAATAAATCTATGATATGGTCAGTGTTCAATGTTTGGAAAGTACTAGTGTACTGATCATGTAGTCTTTTAAGAAATTGAAAGTTCATTTCTCTTTTATACACGCGGTTAGGATCTGGTACATACTGAAATATTTTACTTTGTTTGCTGCTGGATATGGGCTTCAAATTGATGGTTCCTGCCAAAGTACCTGAAGATCTTTCTATGGCAACCAATGTCACCCCACGAGAGAAGCGTCGTTTGCAAGAATCAATAAATTGGTTCAATAAAAGTGGATCATCCATAAGATTGATGCATTTGTTGAGTGTTCCTTCGTGTAGGAAATGATGAACAATCGATCGTGTGATTTTTTTATTCCTTCTCTAATAATAAATTCATAATTTTCGGTTGAAATCTTCTGAATGTCCAATGTTGCAGACATTTTCTTGCACAACGAAGTCGTATTCCTGAAATATGTAAGGATTTTGTGTGATATTTCTTTTATAGAGAATTCGTACGTGTGTTAATATGTCCAGTTACACACAGAAAAATATTGTTAACTGAACTGGGAATCCATTCGAGGCCACCTGATTGCCGGGCAAGTGGTCCATCACTATGAGAAAATAATGCGACTAACTTCTTTGAATGCAGAGTATTCCTTAAACCTCAAGTTCATCAGTTTGTTTTCTGTTGTTGTTGAGGAATTCTCTACATCTACAAATATTAGTCGGATTGCTGTTTGCTTAGTGTTATCTACGAGACAGTATGAGATGTAAGTTCGGTTTCCAACCAGCTCAAGGTCTACATTTTCTGTACGTAATTAAAATTTATCAGGAAATATAATAGATTGGAGGTGTGAAGAAAATAGATTGTGAATTCTATATCTTCTGCTTATTGTGCAACTACATACAGTGTGTTCGTAAAATTATGGTGTGATATGGCTTCAAACGGACGCAGCACATCACAAAACAAAAACGAGAGATGAAACAGGCCCCGAAATGAGAGAAACTATCAACAATTTTCCGTGTAGCATCACTTTTGTAAGAAGTGGTGGCAATAGTCTAAACATTTGCCACTCTTTATTGCTTTATGTGGCAGTAAGAGAAATATCGTCTAGGTTCTAGGTGTCTGTAGAACTATCAGACAAACTCACATTCAACTTTTAATGAACACACAGATAAAGTCTTTAAAAGTTTCTCTCACTTCTAATGTTTGTTTTGTGTCTGTTTCGTGTTCCGTTGTGATGCCACTACAATTTGTTGAGTTAAATGTCAGACAACCAACTAGAACTCTCAGGACGTTCCTTCGTAAATAACCCTGTGACTCAGGCTGGAATTAGTAAACTGTTCACTATTTGCTCAATTAGTTCCTTGTGTTTGTCACGCAGTTTAGAACACCAGTTACTGTTGACCACTTTAAAGATCCAACGCGCGTTCCGTGCCTGAAGCAAAGCAAGAGTCGTGATAAACTGCATGAAACAAACTAATTCTATTTAAGAACATGTAAGTGACACTGACGCATGAAGCAGAACTCTTTCGTACACATATTGCATCTTCAAGCTTGACACAAAGTGTCTCAATCCTTAAGTTACATTCCGAGTCCTATGGGCGGCAGCGGCAGAGGTTACTGAATATCACACGCCTTTCTTTCCAAATTGTGTATCGAGCCGCCGTAGCCCAGTGGTAGAGCGATGGTATAGCATTTGGGAGGTCGTGGATTCAATCCCAGCGGCCAACCATCCTGACTGAAGTTCTCCAGGAGTTTTTCTCAGTTACATCAGGCAAATGCATGTCGGGATGGCACCTTCAACTTAGGCCCTGACCGACACCTTCCAACATCCTTGCCCCTCCCCTATCCCTACCTGAGCCTTAAATGCCTAAAGGCCATAAATAAAATTCAAATTCCAAATTGTGCATCTTATAGTGCTATGTACCACGCCGCAAGATACACAACGTCTAAGGAAGTCACACATTGTCACTATTTGCATGAAAACGTTTGTTGTATGGAGCATGCCACGACTACGGTTGCGCTGCACGATTGGAAGTATGTGTGAGGCACTTTAGTACGAATGGCATTGCATGTTGGTCATGCACATCTTGTAGCTAGAGATACAAGTTAAGGGCCCCACTTCATGTACGCGCTAGGCCCGTTCGACGCTTGCAGTTTTGTTTCCTACTCAAAAGAAATAGACGATGCGATTACCGCGTTGGCTACCAAACAAAATCGGAAGCTAAACACGCGCACATGAAACGAGGCCATAACAATATGTCTCATCATTAAATATTACGTTCCTATTAGAACAAGTAATCTCAACTCAGAGTCAAGTGCGGACCTCCTTCGTACTGAAATTAGACAAAATCAGATGGCAAAGACGAATCTTTGAACCAGTGTTACTGTCATACTGGATCAGTTCCATGGTGTAAAGTAAGTTTAAAATTGAAACATTACAGGATTTTTTCCTGAATTACTTTCAGTAAACTATTCACTCTTTACAAGTACTGTACGTTGGAAGATACTGGACTTCTACTATGGTATATGCAACTGCGTACCATGCTGACCTCCTCGCATTCTAACTATAGGAACTAAGTTTATTTTGATGAAACCTTGTAAGAATGTTTAAATCATCAGCTTCCATCGGAAGTGCAAGGCTTATTCTGTGTATGGGGGTGCTATTGGAATACGTATTACACGGGTATACATTTAGTAGCAGTAAGAACACAAGCATTTGGTTTTCAGGGGAATTCATTTTCAACAGAGTAGCCACGAAATGTCCTTACATTTCAAAGTGGAACAGCATGTTCCATTATAAACTTACTTCCACATTATTAAATAAAAGAGCACATGATAGTTAGTAGCAGTATATGATTATTATTTTGCAACCACAACTATAGTAATATAAGTTTCCACTGCCATTGTCGAGTAGCAGTTTCGTATAAAGTCTAAACTAGGTTTTGTGTGAAATAAGTTTGAAACAACTCAAGATTTTTTTTAGCTGCATTTAAAACTTTATTGATGAGAAAGGAATGTACATACAAGAATAATATTTTAAGAAATTAACTATCAGACTAACTTATGTAATAAACATTATATTCATATCATTCATTGTTTTCGCAAATAGCGAAGAAATTATAGAATATACAAACATTCCACTAATGTCAACAAGTCATTCGTGCAAAACATATAAAGTACATATAAAAGAATTATAATCCTTTATAATATACTAATGAGATTAAAAAGATCTTATAAAATCTAAAGCCAATCCCTTAAACATTCTCATATATGACCAACAATTTAGTAAATCTTACGTTAAAAGACAATGGATAATGTGAGAAGTCCTGTATTATTTAAGAATAATTTACAGATGAAATGGACCATTTTTTTAGAATAGCGTTCTGTACCCAATATAAACTTTATTGGATACAACCAGCCGTGAACTTGAAAGTTTCATGAGGGGCTGTATTTGTAAATACAACATTACCATTAATTTTGTACTCATCAAACCTCAACTCTGCAAGTACTTCTAGACCGATTTTCTTGACTAAAGATTGAGAAAAGTTGGAAGTGAATTCCCCTTTTAAAGCACCAGCATCTCTCTTGCGTGCCACGTCTAATACCGCATCAACTAAACGTTTACCAATACCTTTTTGTCTAAACTCGCTGCTAACGGATAGAATACCTAAGTCAACAATTAGATCTGTTTCGTATTTAACGAATAGGTTCTCTTGTACCATAATTAGAACATCTGTTCTCAAGTGAGTTATCATTTTCCGTTTCTCATTCTTAACTTCACTCACCGGTACCAATCCATCGGTCGACAAACGATTACCTTGATCACAGCTGCGTGGGAAATGTAACGTAGCTAAACCAACAATGCTACCGGTCTTTTCCTCAACAACAATTAGACACATACAAGTGGGTAAAAATGTTTTCAATTTGTCTCGCTTTTCTTTTAGTTTCTGGATCATCTGCTGTACCTAGAGATTTATTCATTGGTTCATCGCGGAAGAAGTGTTGGACAATGTGATCTATGATTGCATCATGTTCATCACCAGCAATTTCAATTCTGAAACCATCAAATCTTTGGGGAAGGGCGATGCTTTGCGTGCCAGGAGCGGCCATGATTTTCCGATACACCTGCTATCAACAGAGAAAGGAAGAATTGTTGCACTAATAACGCAAATTAAAAAGTAATAAATTTACAATGTGGTGCTACACTCATAAACTAAGGAACACGGCCCAGACTAGACAAAATACCGTTTGGAGGTACAGTGAAGGTTGATCGCATGAAGCATTATCCGATATATCTGGTTGTCCGGTCGCTTGGCCGAAGAAAGAGGATCGCCGTAGGATACACAAGCCTGATTTGTAGACGACTCCATGAAGGTATGTCAGGTGACCAGTGTTGTGCGTACCACACAGAATCAATGATTCGTGTCTGAATGAACGGTTTAGACAGCATGTTGCAGTAACTGATTTGCCGCGATCGGGAAGACCACGCTCAGCCCGAATAAAGAGACAACTGAACGTGAGCGAGCAACTGTCGAAGACGAACTAGAAATATCCACAAGAAGACAGTTTGGTCACTTAGGGTTGCGTCCCATTTTGAAATATAAATTTACCTGTATCCCTATAAAGTGCAATTGGTGCAAGAACTGAAACCAACAGGTTATCGGCAATGCCTCATATTTGCTGCACACATGCAGGAGTTGGTTCGTGATGACTCAAGACTTTATTGACAATGTGATGATGAGCGATGAAGCACATATTCATCTAAATTGATATAGGAATAATCAAAACTGTAGGTTTTGGAGTACTGAAAATCCTCAGGCTATCCACGAGCTCCATGACATGCTGTGAAGTGTACCATGTGATGTGTCGTTACGTCACAGAGGGTCCTTGAATCAAACTTCTTTGAAGTGACTATGTATTTGTCGTGACAGACACTGATACTCGATACCGGATAGGATAATGATGGCAAATCTTGTGCACACTGCTGTGGAAATCAGAACTGGAATGTTTCCAGTAAGATCTCACAAGTCACCTCAATAAATGGGCGAAGGGTGATCAAGATATCTTGGATTTGAACGACTTACTATATAGTTCCAACACTATAAAATTCACAAATCGCTAGTGAGGTAACACAATAACAACGAACACACAAGGTAGCAACAAACATAATGGAATAAATTTAACATATTCAAATATTAACGTGAATTCGTAATATAAGAGGTACATCAAATGCAAACTGAACTGTGTTCCTATTATGTATTGCATTAATAGTTTTCAAATATTGAAAGAAGCAATTTTTTCTATATAGTGCCCACCCGTATTTACACACTTTCTTCACTCCACTGGTATTTCCTTGATTTCTGTATCGTAGAAAGTAGCAGGACATGGGAAAAGTCAGTTGTAAACGAACCCTTCCACTCCTTCCTTGTTTACAAATCGTTGTCCTTCAGAGTTTTCAAAACTTGATTACATTCCGAATGACAGACTTTATACTGCCAAAACTTATCCCAATTTTCTGGATGAATTTTGTTCAACTTTATCCGCCGGTTGTGTTCAATAACGTCTCGAACTGGTTGAATGAATTTCAGCCTTCGTGTTGGTCTTCAGGCGACGCGGATGTGTAAAGTTGTGTTTTCTATAATGTTTAATTCTTGAACCGTTCACGTAGTCTTGGTAAAACCTGTGCCGGTTGCACACATTCGATCGTTAAGAGCTTGATTATAAGACGTTGCACACTGGAACTATACTTTATTCTCGATAACTTTCCACCATGTATTAGTACAAGGCTAATTTCCTTTTTTGCCTTGTAGTTTTCGATGTGTTCTGAAAATGTCAGATCTATTTGTAGCTTCCCGTAGGTTAGTGCAGGATGATAACTGAGCTCTACTACACATAAAACACCCGAGCAGTAATTTGCCTTGTACAACGCTAGTACGAATGAAGTGTATGTTCGGTTTTCTGCCTTTCTCGCTCATCATGTTATATCCCCGCTTCCTTGGGGCTTTGATGAGAGGCTCATGCATTCCGCGGCAAATTAATTTTCCAAACATTACGTATCGATTCGACATGAAAGACAATCCCACTCCCCGGGACGGAATCCAGGGCTTTAGGGAGGTGGATTGCAGTGAGGTGGAAAGCAACGAAAAGGTTTGTGAAGATTCGGAAATATTATTAGGAATCGAAGTAAGAACCGTTCGGTGGCGCGCAAGGTATTGAAACGTCGCTATTCGGCACTAACTTTTCATACCGGGATGTAGTCACATGATTGCCACCATCATTTCCCTTGTATCAAGAAGCCTAGTCAAAACAATGCAATGCTTCCCCCCTACCAGTCGTAGTTTCTGTATTGACGCCAAACATGAGCGTACTCGGGATTTGAACCGAAAACGCAGATGGTGGAAATTACGTGACACCTCCCTAAGGAATTACTTTAATGATGCATTGTTGTTTGGTTCTCTAAAGCTGAAAAAAAATACTCTACGTTCCTATCCTGTGCGACTTAGGAACACTACAATTGGAGTTACCTGGGATAGTATTATCAACTTTTAAGAAAATGAAACAGTGGGCTTGGAACACATCAAATAAACTTTATATGATAATTAATAATAAAATAATTGGACAAAAGAAACCATACAGTAAAATGCCGGTTGGATGAGGTCCCTCGGCGGATTCGCCAGAAAGTGAATTAAACTGACACCTGTTACTTTGAAGCATCTGACTTCAATTTAAAAGGTTACAAAGTTACAAGTGAGTTTGATGAACTGAACAGTTGGCACACAAT
>JAGDQP010033701.1:0-20529 GCA_022664845.1 Lepisma saccharinum | reverse complement strand
GCCTGTGTTAAGTTACAGATTTTCTGTTTTTGTTATTTGTTAATTTTTGTTAATTATTGCAATTATTACTTCCTAGCTTAAAATGGTTACCACATGCTGTATCTAGAATATGTATTTTAAATTTATATAAAAAGTATCTATATTGTCATTGAATAACAAAAATGGTGTTCTGTTTCTAAAACAACAACAAGAACTTGAAAAGTTATTTTTTATGGAACTTGAGCAGGGACGGGGCCAGAAACGCTTGATGGGGTGGGCGGACAATGAAAATGAAAACTGGACAATGTAGACATTTTTTTGACAATAATTAAATTTGATTGTTTATAGCCTTTAGTTAGCTAAGGCTCAGACCGAAATAGAGGAGGGACAAAGATGTGAAAAGCAGCTGTCCTGGCCTTACAGAAGGTACCATCCCGCCATTCGCCTGGTGGAACTGAAGAAATCCAGGACTTAGGATGGGCTGTGGGAGTTCGTGCCCACGCTCGACATACCGAATACCGCGTGGCAGACACGCTACCTCTACACCACACCACCAGTTTTTTTTTCAGTAATGACGGTGTGTAGTCGATGGAGTTCAAGACAGCTTAATTCTTTAAATGGTTACCTCCTCTCCCTCCAAGAATGCACATGAATATTATAGAAATAAAAGAAGGTTCAAACAACACAGGCTAACAGATGATACTCTACCTTTCGTTAATAATACAGTAAGTGGGTAAAGTAAAAAATAGGCTACTACAAACATTGTTATCTTTGAACAATTTATTACAAGAAAGCAAGAGACTAAACACAAATCAATTATATTGTGTCTTACATTCTTAATTTGTACACATTAGATGATTTTTTGATGTGACCTCTATATGCAACAGCAAAGACTTATGTTGCTAAAAGAATAGAGAAGTGCGACAGCATGATTGTTTAATCATTAAGACCTTACAAGTATACACAGAAATCTTTAAACCTGAAACTCAAGTTATCAAAAAATGAAAACAATTATAAATTATAAATAGGATAAACAAGTAGACAGCAACAACAAAACTTCATCATGATCCACAGAAACCACAATGCATTTTAGAATATGAAGGGCTGATCACATGGTGCGAACAAGCTTACAATTAACTTTTATACCTGCATTTTAATGAAGTGCAATGCGTCGATTTTTACGTCCAGCATCGAATGCGTTTACCACATCCTCTACGGTAATATTCATTACAAGTTTTCTTTCTACTGAAAGGAAACAAAGATCGCTTAGGCGACTGTTTGCCATTCGATTTCTTAGATATGTTTTTAACCCGTCTAAGGCACGAGAAAGAACGCTCACATGGTGAACTAGATACAGGAATGGTTGACAGCAATTACGGTTAATTTGTGAATTTCATGAAAAGCAATCTTGAAACGATCCATCACTTCAGTAAACTGAGAAACGGAGGTAATTTTGCATTGCTTTTCCTCCTCAAAACGTTTCAAAACTTTCGGGAGAAGTTTCAGTTCCACCTCTACACTATCGACATCACATCCATAATGACGTGCAAGTGGCTCAAATTTCTCAAACGAGAGGAAGTACTCACTTTTAGGGTGAAGACTGCTTATCCCACATAGAATACCTGTATTTTCTGTAAAACGCCTATTCATTTCTGCAATTATTCTGTCAATTACATTAAGAAATATCCTAAGTCTGTAGTCTTCTTGGGATTGGATATCTTCTTCCTCAACAGATATTTCCTCAGTCATAATATACTGACGTAAGTGATGGGGCAGTGAACGTGTTCTGGACATTGGACCCGTTAGAGTTATTCCATTATTTTCAGCAATACCCAAAGACTCGTTCCACAAATTTTTTGGAACTCCTCGACTGTGTTTCGAATATCAGTAAAATAATCCACTACACCCTTCGTAACTAAAACAGCATCAACCAGTGCGCTCTCCTTATTTTGTAGATAATCTGACAATCTTTTCAACTTTCCAAGAAAAAGTGTAAACAACTTGAGTTGGAACACAAACTGAAAATTCACTTCACTCAATAGACGTCTTGCTTCAGAAGAGCGACCGTGATTTTCATTACTTATCTCAGTAAGTGTTAGAATAACTGCCCTAAACGTTCTCTTCATAGCCACACAAGCTGCAACCTAAGATAAACGGGTAAAAAAATCGTTAGTGGTTTAGAAGATACTTAATGCCATACACAATACTATACATTTAATGCCATAAGAAGATAGTACATAAGAGGCAGCCACTTTCTGTGCCGTATCACTGACGATACCTCAGCAATATTCATAGGACGCTATGATCAATTAGTGGAAGGTCAATATGATGATGTAGTGTTCTGCCCGAAGGCAGTTCTTTGACCCGAAGGTCTCTAGGCTAGGTGAACCCATGGTGGTTTGCCATTGCCTTCCATGGAATGATGATGATGTCCTAAGGACGGGATCTACAGCTGGATCCGAATCACTTGTGTCCCCACCGGGAATCGAACCCGGGACCCCTTGCTTACAAGGTGACGAGACGAGCATAACCACTCATCTACCGGAGACACTGGAAGGTCAATAGGAGAAACATTATTTCGAATCTGTTTATTTTCATGGTAATGTGGACGTTTCCACCCTCCCCATTTTATTCCCCCTGTAAAGTTCCCGTTAATTCGCACGCTGGTCCAAAGCAGTAAGTGCACTTCAAATGGGGCTCTTTAATGTACATAAATAACACTAAGGTAGAAGAATAAACTATTCAGAGTAAAAATTTTAACATTTGATTAATTGAAAACATTCAAATAATTTTAAATTTCAAATACTTTTATTTAATTTTAATATCTTTGTGTCAAAAATATTTTATTACAAACGAATTGAGAGTATTATTTGGAAAGCAGAAAACACATTAGACAGATAATATAATCTGTCACGAAATGTCGTTGGCTTCATTTTTCTACTCGCTACCTTAATCCAGATATCTTTGAAAAGCCTTATTCTGGCAACAATGAAATTTCTGCGAATGGCAACACTGAAGGTTATTCTTAAGTAACTTTTTTGGTGTAGAATAACATTATCTATTTTCATGGTGAGTTACATTTCATTATCTCTTTTTGTTTATGAGAAAATAGAAAAAGGAAAATGGCAAATTTTTGCGTTCCAAAACCTCCCACCGCGTCTTAAGAAAGAAAGGAAAAAAACAAACAAAAAACAATGTATTTGTTCAAGTACGGTTGAGTTTCAATGGTAGAAACACAGTACATTCTATTTATTCATATGAATGGCTGTGACCAACGTGTAGCTAAGTTGTTCTTATACGTCGAGGAACAAAGCATTTTTCTTAAATTCATTATATAAATATAGAAACTGTAGTTTCCAAATTGTTACTTATACAGATAAAATTTATCACTCAAATGATCTCATTATTTCGAACAATTGAACCTATTAATATAGTCTCAACTATACAGCGTGTTAGATTAATGCGTACAAAAAAATTAAGGGTAAATATATGATGTCAAAATAAAAAAAAAAAAGCCCACTTGAACTTTTTGCCAAAAGCTCGTAGTTTCGGAGATATATAGGCTGCTGAAAGCGTAGGAAAATAAATTTCAAAGGTCTATATTTCAAACACTGTCCAACGTAGAGAATGCGGCTTCATAAATAACTTAAGTCATACCATCTCTATTTAAAATTGCATGTTTCATGTGCGATGCTGCTGCGCACGTAAATCCTGAAAGGGCTTGGCAAATCGACAATTAACTTCATTTTCGGTTTATCATCCCTTTGTGGAATCACTTGCATGCACACGCATTGCACAGTTTTGAAACATGCATTTTCAAATAGAATAGATATGACTTCCTAAGTGATTTGTTAAGCCACATTCTCTACATTAGATAGTGTTAGTGTTTGAAATATAGTCGTCTGAAATTCATTTTCTCACGCTTTCAGCAGCCTACACCTGAGAAACTATGGGCTTTAGACCAAGGTTCAACAGCTTTTTTTTTATTTTGACATCAGTTGTCTACCCTTAATTTTTTTGTACTCATTAACATAACACCCTGTATTTATACTCATGAGATTATATGCAATTCGAATTCGATAGCTAATCACTACAACGCAAAGGAGACATTTGAAAATTGCAGGGGCTTGTTGTTAATTTCTCTTCAAGATCGAGGCGAACAGCAACCATGACCGATCCAGTCCACAAATACAAAGAAAGATTTTAAAACAATGCTTATCCTAAGAGCCAAATGATTTATACAATAATAATAATAATAAACCATGATATTATTAATTTATTATTATTAATTAGCCTTGCCCTTATTGGCCGATTTTGCCCCCTCACTTTTTACATGTCTTACGCGCCTATGAAACAGAGCGCAGAAGATCGGTAACTACTACACTACAAAACTACTGGATACTTAATTTAATAACATTAAATCCTACTTGACAAGCCCATCTTATATCACTTAGTCTCTGAAGCTCAACAACTTGCTGCATTCCTAACTTTCCTTGCATCCTAGTAAATTTTGCATGTGGCACTGATCCACTAAAAACACATACAGAGATTCTAAGAGGTCGAAAAAGTTTCTGCATTATGTGGAATAGATGTGGAAATAATGTGGAATAGAAAGTTAACATCATTTTTGCGTATGACCACCGCTAACCGGGGGCTGCGACCCCTCCTCGACTCACGCCTTCCAGCTCCCTTCGGACGCACCGTGCCTCCCTTGCACACCTCGCTTCGTTTGGTGTGCATCCTGCCCTGTTGGGTTTATATACATAATAGCTTTTAGTAGCTAAACTCCACGTTACCATGGTAACTTTTTTTGTTCACTAATTTTATATAATCTATTAAAAATGCAAGAAAGCAATTATCAATAATAAATTTGATCTTAGAAAAATACATTTTGAAAGAAAAAAATCTTGCCCCGCCGGGATTGGAATCCGGGACCTCAGGATTGATTTCTCCATGCGTTAACCACAAGAACAAACTTCCAGTTGCCGAACAAATGATTGACGGTGTTACTTATAGTTCGTGCTCTGCGCCTGAGCGAGAGTTTGCTACGCCTTCTATCCATATTGGCATTCTTTAGACGGGAGCCAAGTCAATTAGTTCGTAAAAAAAAAATCTGCGTTAGGAGCCCACAAAACTAGTTTTTCATTCTCAGTACAACCGTGGCACTCCCATGTGTTTATAATTTCTTGGAGCCTTGTTTTAACCAACCATCAAATGTGAGCCTGATGATGGATCTCATCATTTGCTCGAATAAAATGGCCTTTGATGGTGGTAGCAAACAGAAATCTATGTTTGGGGTCATTTTTTTCCTCGGCATTTGCTGTTCACTGTGAGCACTCTAATTTCACCCACAGAATATTATACTCGATCCACAAAGAACATATTAAAAGCTAATGTGTCATCAACAGTGAGATGATCGGAGTATTTGGAGAACTCTGAGATAGGACTCATACTTTTATGACACAAAAATTTTAAAGTCTTTTCACCTTTCTTTTCCCTTTGAAGACACTAATCAAATCACAACTGATGAAAGCGTGAAGTCCTAGTAGAACTGCCAGTTTTGTAACCGTACATTGTCTTGTTTTGTATCCAGGACGTGCTTGAAAGAAAAAAACGCAAGCATCTGTAACAATTCGCATTTTATTTTTGTGTTTGTAATAACCAAATAGAAAGAACTATAGGTATATTTGAATTTAAGTTATATCGAATGTAGGAACAAATATAGTTTAGTATCTTGGGTTAGATTAGATAATGAAGTATACAGAGTAAGTTAAATCAGTTTGTTCGAGGAGAGAGTGGATTGATAGGTTAGTTAAATTAGTTAGTATTGTGCTCTATTAGGATAATCTGTAAGGATGTAGGTTTTAGCAACATTGCGTAGCTATGATCTTATTGATAAAACATTTGAAGATCAACTAATAATACCATAGAGTTATGAAGAAAATAGAGAGAACATACATGACATCACATGAAGCCAAATTCGGTTCGTCGGCAGTCATCTTGTGTGGCCCCATTAGAGTCCCTCTATACCGAGTACTGTGGGGATTGCCTTTTTCGATAAAGGATGAGTGCACCTGAGAAAGGCAATACTCGGAAAAGAGGGTCTATGAATATGGGGCCACACAAGATGGCCGAAATGCCTTGTCCCTTCCGTCTCCTGGCTTCATTCATCTCTCCTTCGAAACAGCCTAAGGTTCCCTCTATTTATATTCCTAAGTCTATGAATAATACTTTTTGTTAGCGCAATATTTTAAAGTGTATTTGAGTGAAATGATTTATAGCGAGCACAGTAATGCATAAAGAATAATTAACCTAGTATATGTGCGTAGGTGCTGACTGGTGCTTTGAAGAATCAAGGTTATTGTTATATTCAGAAGTGTAGAGAAACTTGAAGTTATGTGGTAAGCGAGATGTCAAAATATAGAATGTTGGCAAGTTGCTACAGTAACGTGCATAAATGAATTGCTTGCGACAGGACCGAATAAATGTGTTTCGTTTGTATTCTGCCTTAAGGATTAAAACTATTTCTCTGTTATCTATGATTAAAACTATGGGAATCATTAGTCGTTGTACAATATATAGTTAAGATATGGTATGTGGGTGGACTTTAGATACCTCCCATGATTGCTATAGAAGTTTTATCCTAACCTAACCTAACATTGAATACTACTAATTAGGCTACCTCGACGTTTAAGTTACATCACTTGGAATTTTGCGTGAATTTAGGTATTAATACTGTTTGCTTGGGCATTGATAGATTGAAGACTTTTCCTTCCTTTATGAAAATGATACTTTACAAAGATCACATTTCCGTATGAACGGCCTTGACAGGAAGACCTTTCGCTCACAAAACTACGCACCACTCTCTGCTGCTTCTCTAAAATACATTCCTCCACAGTTCTGTCAGGTTCCCATCACAATATTTCCATTAAAATACTGATAAAATCCCTTTTTGTTAAAAAAAAATTCCTGGATTCCTTTAAAAAACAATGGAATTAAAAAAAAGATGTGCTAAAAAGATGCAACAAAATTTCCCGATTTTATTTTTTTTCTTTCACCTTTTTTGTTCAGATTTTTTCCGTTTTCCGGAAAATTTCTCTCCACCCGACAACACTGTTCCTCCAGCACGATAACAATTTTCACACGGCAATGACGCGCTCTTAATGATCAGTGGCACTATTGGCTCAACACAAGGATGTTCTAATAGAGGATATGCTTATAGCTATCTCATACACAGCGAAAGGATGAAACCAAAAAACAACTGAGCATCGACCAAGATGACGCACCTGGTTGGTTAGCGCACAGCTACAGAGCTTGATGCCATCTTTGTTAGCCAAAAACAATGTCATTGATTGGAGTAAGTGGGCTAACTGGGCGGGACTAAGCAGTGACGTTTGGCTTCATATTCTTGGCGATATCGCATATCCTCTATTAGAACATCCTTGGCTCAATACGGAGTTTAAATATACTGCCAGCTGGTGGTACGTTTCGAAACTATTCACGTCTATATTTTGTTATCCTCCACCAGTTTATAACTTACCTACTGACTTTTCCTCGTATAATTCTTTCGTTATTGTATAAAACATTCCATTAATAACCAGTAACCCTTATTCTTTTGTATTCTTTATTACAGAACGTGGTATCAAGTATTTTATGGTGAGCAGTCGTGTAACGCAGACGTACGATTCTGGAACTTGTGTCTATTTCTACTTCGCCTTCAACGGTAATGGAATTCCTGACGGTCTGAGACAATATGAAGAAATGGAAGATATTGCAAGAGAAGAAATTCTAGCCAATGGTGGAAGTATATCGCATCATCATGGTGTGGGGAAGATTCGCCAGAAATGGTACCCAGCTCAAGTGACAGATTGGAATTGGCCTCTACCGCGCAATTAAACAACAAATAGATCCCAATAATATATTCTCTTGCAGTAACTTGTTACAACATCGACTTTAAATTCTTTTGAATAAACGATATGAAAACTATGTAATTATATGTTGGGAATAACAGAAATAAAATAATAATATTAAATGTCTTACAGATTTTTACTGACTTACAGATCCTTCTTGATTTGCTTTAGTTGAAATTTTCGTGCTAAAAGAACACTGACATAAAGAAAGGAAAGGATCACTTGTGTACAAGTGCAAAGATATATCGCTGCAATACTATTCTTCATTGGGTTAGGTTAGGTTAGAAAAGTCAGGAAGTTTGCGTGACTGGAGTGATGTAAACCCGCAGGAACTGCACATCAACCCCTTGCACAGTTCTCGTGTCACAGTGTGATATGGAATTTCTGCCTTTGGGATTATTGGTCCTTATTTTTTTCGTAGACGATGCAGGTGTAGCTGTAACTGTCACCAGTAAACGCTATCTAAGGATGCTGCAAGATTTCGTTCTTCCTCAATTACGGATATTGAATGTGGATAGTGACCAATTCTGGTTTCAACAAGACGGAGCGACCTCGCAGCCAGCCAGAATTTGCATGACTTTCTTGCAACAGGCCTTTCCGGGGAGAGTAATTTCTCGTTATATTGACACCTTCTGGCCGTCACGGTCACCCGGCCTCTCATGTGTTGAGATTTTCCTCTGGGGGTATCTCAAGCAAGGAATATTCCGAACACGTTGTGTCACCATTCCTGAGTTGAAGAACCGCATCAGAACTGCCATTGGCAATATTCAATGCAATATGTTACGACGAGTTATGGACAACTTCTAACGCCGCTTAGAGGAAAATGTTGTGCAGCTGGGACATCATTTGACAGGAGTCAAACATTAATTAAACATATTCAAACACTGACTTACAAATTAACAAGTGACATACTTCTAACTACCATTTGACATAAAGAGTAATAAATAAAAAAGCATTTACTTTCTTATGGTGTACTATTAATATTACGCTATGAATGCTGCCGTACACAGTAAAAAATAGTTGTATTAATTCAACACAATGCGGTGTCCCAGCGTGACTATTACTTTTGTGTGTTGAATCAACACAACACATGGTGTTTATTTCGGTACTGGGAGAAAATAAAGTTACGGCTGCAACAAGGTTTGAACATGCTAAGGTGAGTTAGGAGTCGAGCGACTTACCGACTTTGTTTTTATTGTTATTTATTCAACAAGAAATGAAGTACAATCTACTCCACTACAAGACTGAAAGAACAAACATCATTGTTACCTTAATTATACATAGTTGGCTCGATGAAAATTTGCAAATAATTTAGATTTGTTTACGAAAGGCAAGGCCAAATACTGTTCACGTAAAAATTGAACATAATACTGAACATCCCATAATTCCTCTTTCATTAATATAATTTCTAGTGTCTGTATTGTCAGCCAAAACATGAGTCTCTTTTTGACCTTGGCAAACACTTGAAGTTCCGGAAAAAGAATAATGTCCTCGATAGCGGAGTTACGGAAACTGCCTCTAGTCAAACGATTCATATTCTTTTCATATTGTAACCAAATCGGCCTTTTGTCTGTGCACCCCAACACCTTGTGTGTTATCGTTTCATCCTGTCCACATTGATTACACCATACATCTACACTACGGCCCCGCTCATATAAATTCACCTTCGTCGGCCAGATATCGTGTATTACCATATACGCCAGGTTATGTAATGACGCAATTTTCGACAGTTCTTCAACATTTGTCCAAATCACTTGCCACTGTTTGTTTGGGTGTCTGTGTTGACGGGCCGGGATATGCTGCACAGAAAATTGTTGAAGGTATTTATAATTTTGGCGAACTGTCCACTGTTCCAAGGGAGTTTGTGCGATTAACGCCAATGCAATGTGTAAAAAGGTATTAAACAAGTAGGGCATTAAATGCTTCCACGGTTGTACATTTAATGGTAAAGTCAACTCAATGCGATGCATTACTTCGTTCAACAGTTGTGTCGCAAACATCTGGGGAAATTCGCACAATAATTGTTTGGTGCGATGAAGCAACAGTGCCGCACCCTGTATTCTCACGTCTTTTAATTGAAGTCCTCCATACTTTAATGGTAATTGACACGTTCTTCGGTGGGTGCGTAACTGATAATTGTGCCACAACAATTGACCAATTCGCATATCAATTTGCGCAAATGTTCTTTGGGTTAATGGAAACAATTGTAAAACATGGATACATTGACTTACTATGTACACATTAATAAAGCGCACTCTCGCCAACAAAGTGTCAAAACAATACTTATATCTATTAACGTTCCACGTTAGTTTTTGGATGAGTGCCTGAGCATTCACTGCACTAGTTTTTTGAATCGTGTTGCTCCAGTGAATACCTAAATATTTGATGACCTCTTTCACCGTCCCACGACACACTTCTTGGCGCTGCGTAGGATCCAGCAACAACAAATTGGACGTATTGCGATTAATATAAATATTTGTCGCTTGCGCGAACAGCTGTAACACATCTAATATAGCCTCTATGTCCTGTGTATTCTTCGCTATCCAAATCGCGTCGTCCACGTATACAATAGCTTTGAGAGGAACATTATTTAACATAACCCCTTGTATACGCCGCTTAACCGCACATACTAAGGACATTTGTGCAAGATGAAATAAATATGGAGCCAACGGATCCCCTGGTTTAGACACCTCTCCATACGAAATTACGGCATAAGTCTTTTGTTAATTTGTAAACGCAATGTCCTTACTTCATATAACTGCCGCAGCAAAGTGACAAGATTCAATGGAAAGTTTAAACTCTGCAGCATATGAAACAAATATTCAATATTCAAGGACGGAAAAGCATTCGTATAATCAGTCGAGTATATAATTACCTTTGGCACCAGATTGAGTTGCGCTGCCCTAATCAATTCGCGCAGGTTCGCTAAAAGGACGTGTAACGATTTCGTGTTTGCCACTCCCCCTTGACTTTCATCTAATAAACTTGACATAAAGGGCCTGAGTCTGCGCATAATAATTTTGGTCAACAATTTGCAATCCGTATTTAACAAGGAAATTAAACGGAAATTCGTGAGTGCACTTGAGTTACCTTTTTTTGGAATCAAAATGGCAATTGCTGCTGCAAAATCAATAGTAAACGGCATCACCTGTAAAAACTGATTAAATAATCTAGTTAACATCGATAACAACAAATGCTTATTTTTTTTATAAAAACAAGGACCTAGCCCATCAGGCCCTTGCGATACCTCAGATTTCATCGAATCCAGGGCATCCAAAAGTTCCTGTTCAGTAAAAGGCGTGGCAAGAATTTTCTTTTGCCTATCTGTCAATACATGCCAATCCGGTTGGGGAACGGTCAATTCATTCCACTGAATCGATTGCCTTTTATAAAAGGTTTTATAATGATCTCGAAGCGCCTTATATATTTGTGTTCCAACAAAGGTATTACCATTAACATCTATAAAACGATTAAGCATTTGTTTGTTGGCATTTTTTTCTCTCCGATATCGTGTGCGCAAAAGTCGAATTCTCATGAATTCCCACATGTGCTAACTTAGCTTTAAATACATTAGTATGAATTCGTGTTATATTAGTATGAATTCTCCTAAGTTGGCTTTCTGTGTGTTTTAAATACGGTAACCATTTTGAATCCGTTTTCACTAATTCACTATAGTTTTGTAATAAACCATAATAGTGTTCCTGCGCTAATCGAAGATGTATATTTTGTTGTTTCACATATGCAATGGACTCGTATTTCACTTTCCTTTTAAAGTCCAGCAACCAATGTTGAAGGCTGGTCGTAAAACGAGCTTACGTGATAACATAATTCCATATATTCATAATTAATAATTAATAATCCGAATGTTGACATATATGGGTCGGACAGTTCCAATTCGGAGAAAAGTGTAAATGAGTTTCAATTCCACTACGTAATTTCATATAAAGAAATTCATGATCATAGAAATCCAGCCACTATTTCTGGACACTCTGTACATGCTGGCGTAGCGATGACGATACATAAAGCACATCAATACGCTACGAGCCCTGCGCATAATAATACGTGTGGCCACTATCCGCCGGGAATTTCCATTCCCACACATCTGCTAACTGAAATTGTGTATAGAGTGTCTTTAATACCGTACTCAAATTAGACCCAAAGGTACTATCCTTGAGGTGCCTTGTGGCGTTCAAATCCGCCATTATGACGATATGATAATTATGTAAGCGTTCAATTTCCGGAGCCAACACGTTACAAAAATAATGCTCTCGTATCCGTTTATTATGAGTCCCGCTGTGGGCATAAAAACAGATAAACGCTAAATTGGCCACTGTGAATGAAATCATTCTGCCACTTGGATGCAAGAAAACATTCGAATATTCGAGATCTTGTCGGACAAAAACACTCGTGCAAGTTTTTGATTCAATGTCATAATTGAAAAGTGTGTTATAAAATGGAATGGACCATTGAGAGTTAGGGCTTTCTTGAATTGCTGCCACGTGTATGACACGTTGTCGAAGACACTGTACAAAGCTGTCTCTTTTCTGTGCATTAAACGCCTTGCCAACATTAAAGGTGCTAATGCCCAGAGAGGTTGGCATCGAGAGGGCCGTCATAAACGTCCACACAATTGACCAAAATAACATGGTGTCAAAATAAGCACTTCAAAATTAATTAAGAAGAAAAGTTATACCTGAATAATGGCACCAGATTTTACCTATTTGTGCTTGCTTGTTCCGCATCCAAAATTGATTGCCGTGACTCCCCACTGGACGATCTAGAAGATTGGGACAGAGTTAACACCGTAGTCACCGATCCTTTGAGTTTTGCTTTCTTCTGCGCTCTCAATTTACTACGAGACAAGGACGTATCCGCGGCCTCAGAACCACTCCTGACGCTTTTTCCTCGTTTACCACTTGCAACTTTTTCAATGTCGTCTTCTGAAGATACTTCTAAATACACTTCCAAACTGGTGGGGTGGAGGTTCCGCTACCTGAGCACCTAACCCTTGTTCCCGCAATACGACACTATTAGCACTAGGGGTCGAAACTACTGGATTGCATACAAGCACACCACTATTTTTTATTTCAGACGCCAGTAGGGGCACTTCAAAGTCACTTGTGGATACACCAAACACGTTACCTTGTTCCACCTTTTGGTCTAGCGTGTCACTCACTTCCGCCTCTAAAACCTGTGGTGTGGGGCCGTGACCTTGGTTCGTGACTCCTGCTGATACTTGTACCTCCCAAGACGTGGATGACGTAGCACTCAGCTGTACAGGCAGAATGAGCTTCCCCTCCAATTCACTCTCCCTTTGCGTATCATGGTTGCCACTAGACTCTATGTTATCAGTCACCTTAGTAATTTCTGGATTTACAAGTGGCGGAAAATTAATTGCATCTAATTCAGGTTATGGTGACGTGTCAGGGGCAGACCTGGGGGGTGGGTTGTCCTGCTGCAGGTTCTGCAATAACTTCTCTAATTTGTGGTTGATTTTGAATTCGGGACTGGATTTTAAATCCATTAATAGTTAAATACATCGGAATTTGGCGTACTACATGTGAAAAATGCACTACACACTTACCCGAATAAACTGGAAAGGGATAGAGGTTAGATGGGTAACGCACACGTATGATTTTTGTGATCACTCCATAAGAACTAAGATATTGTTTCAGCACTACATCACTAACTTCAGTCGGTACAACCCAAAAGGATACAATCGTTGTATTTTCTGCAATCGACACAGGTAAAATGAATGTCGTAGTTGTCCTTGACAATGTTCCAATGTGCGTTCAACTATGTGGTGATTGATACAGCGTATGAATATCTTACGATAATAGAAATCTGGTTCAAGCGATTCCACCTCATGTACTTCTAAACCAAAGTCCCGTCTAATTGTTTCATGTACTTGTAGTAAGTCCAATTTCACATTTATATTATGTAAATCGATTTGCAAAGTATGCTTACGTGTAATTGATTGTAAGGCACTAACCATTATCTCCAAACGTATTCGCAATACAAATCGCCCACGCTGATCACTACAGTGCTCTATAACACCCGCACACTGCAGCTCCAGACCATCCCAACCTCGCGCTTCCAACACCAGGCAGGAACTGGACTTCGCCAAATCGTCAGATAGAAAAGGCACTAAATTGAAACAATATAGAGGATAAAAAATGTTGTTGAACCCCAAACACAAACAAAGTTACTCTCACAACTTATGCCATGATTTAATAACTTTTCCATTTGTCAATTACGGATCACAATCCCCAATTATTGAGAATATGTTCCATTTCTATGAAAGCAAGCGCAGTATTTGACATGTTACGATAAGAAAGCTGCAATGCTGTTCAAGTGTTTGGCTGTCGCCATCTTGCTTGCTTTCATAGAAATAGAATATTCTCAATGAATGGGAATTCTGGTTCTCAATTGACAAATAGGAAGAGCAAGTAACTTAGTTTGTTTTGGGGGTTCAGCAACATATATTTGTTCCCCACACTGTTTAAATCTATAGTGTAGTATTTTAATTCAAATTTTGTTCACTCAATATCGTTTGCATTTAATGACTTTTCTGTCTGACGATTTAGCAAAGTCGGTAAGACGCTCGACTTCTAACTGAGCAACCCCTGTTCAAATCTCACAGCAGAAGTAACCCTTTTTTTCACAGTACCGAAATCAACAACATGTGTTGTGTTAATTTAGCACACAAAAGTGGTAGTCACGCTGGGACACCGCATTGTGTTGAATTAACACAGCTATTTTTTGCAGTGTACCCTGTAGAAGAAATTTGCATTTACTGCTTTTCTGGGATTAACGGTATTTGAAGTTTGAAAGAGTCCAAGGTACAAATCATATGTCATGCCAAATTTGTCCAAAATAAACGTGACTCAACTCTTCTGAGCTTGATATAGAAACAAAATGCGTCAAATGTTATCATATGTGCTATCCCTTGAGAGACCTAGAATACATAATTCATTTTATAGAGAATTTTGTAGAGAAAGCCTATCACTTTTTGACCGTTTGGGAAACTCTTCCAAGTTATATTGCTTCCTTTTTACAATTTCCTCATATTTACAGTATCCTAGCACTGATTCCGCAAGATCGTTCCCACTCTGGGGGGCTACCCCCAAAGCTTCGACAACATCCCCGCTAACTTTAAAATTTTTGCTGTGAAAAATCGATAGAAACCGTACAAAACTTCGCTTACACCCTTCCAATTTTGACTTGACCCCCCCCCCCAACTGATAATCCTGGGGAAAACTCTGTATCCTAGTTTGGAGAACCATACATTGTAACTGAATATTGTGAAGTTATTATTTCCCGCATAGGAGAGAAATATTTTCCAAATATTTTAAAAATATTTCCTGTCCACATTAACGAAACTCGAAAATTTTCTGCATCATATACCATTTCCATATATAGTACTCTTAACACAGTTCGACAATATTTTAAAACCATAATACTAATATTTCCCACACATTTTAAAAGCCTCTTTCATATAACCCAGAAAAAATAATTTTATATTTTTATGTAATGTTTTGTTATATTTTGGAAATGCTAAAAGGTTTTTGTTGTATTAAAACCAGACCTGTGAATTGGAGGGAAGGGCGCACGAGGGAACACATCCTGCCCTTACCTTTTTCATTTTGGATTTGGTGTACCCTACCTTTTTATTAATGGGAGCTCATTACTTTACTTTTAATAGTCACTAGGTTAAAACGTATCCTTACCTTTTCATGCCCACTTCTGCAACCGTTCCCTTACCTTTTTCGAGCACTGATTAAACAAGTGAATTAGCCCGTCACCGGGAAAAAGACATTAATATATCTAAGATGTCAGAAAAGTGCACCGGATCTAAGCTTCGGAAATAAGATTCAACAGGATCTTTCTTAGAATTGGCAACCTGAAACCAAGTAAGACTACAAGATTCTAGATCTCCGATTATACAACAAATAACCTTTTTCCACGATCACACTATACTCATCATTATAATGATTACAGTAGTACTTGTAGCCTATCTATTATTTTCTGTTATATTTAATAAATTCATTAATCGATATCTATTAGAAGTACAAACCTTAGAAACTATTTGAACAATTCTCCCAGCAATTATATTATTTTTATTGCATTACCATCTGTACATCTTCTTTATTTAATTGATGAAATCAATAAACCTTCCGTAACTTTAAAAGTTATCGGCCATCAATGGTATTGAAGTTATGAGTATTCAGATTTCGCCCCATCAGAATTTGATTCATACATAATTCAAATTAATAATAAAGAAAAAAAAATCGACTTCTAGATGTAGATAACCGAGTAATTTTGCCAATCAATACAGATATCCGGGTATTAGTTACAGCAGCAGACGTTCTCCACTCATGAGCTATACCGTCAATAGGATTAAAAGCAGACGCAACCCCCGGTCGCCTAAATCAAATTGGAATAAATGCAAAACGGATTGGACTATTCTTTGGGCAATGTTCAGAAATTTGCTGAGCAAATCATAGTTTTATACCAATCGTTATAGAAACCTGCCCCCATCAACAATTCATTAACTGAATATTAAGTATAGCTCATGATGCTTCATTAGGTGGCTGAAAGTAAGCGCTGGTCTCTTAAACCAAAATATAGTAAAATAACAATTACTCCTAATGAAAAGTTAGTTAAATTTTCATAACATGACCTTGTAACACTCAAATTATCATAATTATATGATACTTTATAATTCCACAAATATCTCCCTTAAAATGATTATTACTCTTTATTTTCTTCTCAATTATTTACTTAATTTTTGCCTCAGTTATATATTTTAACATACCCCAGACTCAGTTGAAGACGGACCGGATAAACATCAATAAAAGTCTTTTAACTTGACAATGATAACTAATTTATTCTCAGTATTTGATCCTACTTCAACTATTCTATCCTTCTCAATCAATTGACTCAGTACCCTTCTAGGCCTATTAATTATCCCAACATCATTTTGATTTCTACCAACACGAACAACAATTATATGAAATATTTTAACAACAACTCTTCACAAAGAATTCAAAACAATCCTAGCACCTAAAAATAATCATAAGGGAACAACATTTCTTTTTATTACCGTTTTTGCGTTTACTAAATTTAACAATTTTATAGGCCTTTTCTCTTACATTTTTACAAGATCCAGTCATTTAACATTCACACTAACCCTTGCTCTTCCTTTATGATTAACCCTTATATTAACGGCTGAATTAATAATACCCAACACATATTTACTCAGCTTTTACCAACAGGAACCCCCAGGCCCCCTTATACCATTTATGAGTGATAGGCTAAATGAAAGCTTGAATTAAGAACTTCTGGTGAGTGTCTTGAATTAAGAACTTGCATTCCTACAGATAATAACATGCGTCGAAAATACAAGAAACAGGACAAAATCAGGACACTTACGTAATTTTATTCGCGATTGTCTGTGATTTTGTGTGAGATTCTACACTCAAAAACATTGAAGCCTCTGTCAAAGAACTAGGTCTAATATAGAGCACAATTATATGTGGCGCTGTTTCACAAGTGATTAGCCTTTTTCCAGATGGGTTTATACAACTGACCCCTGCTGTTCATAAATGCACACTGCATCGGTTTGAACTGGGTGGATTAGTTATCTTAATCTGTCTTTTTAGTTTAAAAAAGGCTCATCACTTGTGAAACAGCACAACATATGAGCCTGGAGTGTTCAGAACGCAGAGAACCAGCGTGAAACAGGGGGCCACTTCTCTTAAAGAAAGTTAAATTTGTTTTCTGCATTTGTGATGCATTTTGTTACCTGTTTGAATGTAAGGTAGTCCTTTGTGTTGGTTGGTTCAGTTGTACATAGCGCTGAATGTACTCCCAATGTTATGATTTGTATGTTGTCTTATGCATATAATGCAGAATATAATGTAAAATGTGCAATGTACTGATGTGAGTGCAAGGGCATATATTCTGCCTTTTCGCTCAAATTGCCCCCTGATTTTGTGTCATATTCGGCATTCGACCATGTGAAATAATGAAACTAGAGACATTTGCGGTATATTTAACGGTATATATCTGAAGGAACCTATCGAGCGGCAAACACGAGTTTAGTACGTCCAGAAATCACATCATCCCTTGCAGATTATGCATTGTTTCTGGTATTTTGCACTCATTTTTTGTACGTTTCATGGATCTATAAGGAAATGTTTCCAGTGATCTATTGCTGAAGTAACTAAGCTGCAGTATTACGCAGAGGTATTACGGAGTGATTCTCCTTAATAAAATCTATGGTCTGCGAAACAAATTCCTTAGAATAGGTACTTCCGAGGGTTCAAAAAGTGTCTGGATACGAATTGTCGTTTAAATATATATAATTACGCAAAAGTTATAATAACTGTGAATTAAACTTAGTTTTGGGGTGTCGTAAGGCCCCGGATATCCCCCCTAAATATGTCACTACCTACCCGTCTCAATTGCTTCATATTTGTCGGAGCCGGTACAATTTAAATTATATAATTGTTGTTCTCATAAACGTTATTCCCGACGGCCATTGGGTTGTCAGTATTGCTACCTAGTATAAAGTATCAATTTTTGAATAGACCTACGTCAGTTTATTGAAAAAATAGTATCTCCCTACTGATGAAAAACATCCTATATGAAGCACAGAATGCTGCTACCTACAGGTAAACCAATAAGATTCAAATGCTCTCTAAGCGCTTAGTGCTAGCTTAGTCCGTTGAATGCGCCCAATGAGTTCGTTTGCCCTGTATATGTAAATCGCGATGTAGACAGCATTTCGTTGTAGGACACTTCTGAACAATCATCAAATAAGCGGATTGGATTATTATTATTATTATTTTGTAGGGCTACAGAGTGAACAGGTTGTTGAGGGTATTTCTTCACAGGAGAGTTCTCGGCTTTCGTCAAACGACTTGGGTGGAATGTTATAGTAGGGCAACCCTGTATATATATGAAGCAAGGCATTGAAAGTATTTCTTTACAAAAGACCTCTTAGTAGTAAAGAAATTAACAGACTGGAAAGTTTTCGTAAGACCACCCTGTATATGTGAAATGACGTGCTGTCAGCTAACCCTTACAGATGACTTCTCGTCAATAACGAAATAAACAGACAGGAAACCTTGGCAATCATCAAATTTTAGTATATAGTTATTGCAGGGCCACCCTCTATAAAGCACTTTTGAATCTGAACTACTCAAAAATTAATTAAAGACAATATTTTTCTCAATTCTTAGGAATTCCATGCTGTATTATGATCATTACTATTTCTCCTACTAGCGAATAAGTACCCTCCCCCTTAATTGCAAAATATTAACAATAGAAACTCTTAACACAAGAGCATTTCACTGTGAGTGTTATCATGGACAAAACAATAAATAACCTGTGTTATTCTACTCAATTTTGCGTGAGAATAACATTTCAAATGTTCATTTATCGTAGCACCGTGAGCTGCAACGAACCAATCATAAGCTAGGAAATGTTCCCTCGTTCACAAATCTACTGTAATATAAAAACACTGACTCCAGAGAGTGCGTTTCATCGACCCTGTATTCGCCATCATCCTCCCAAAATGGCGCCAGAAAGATTTTTGTTGTTGTTGTTGTTAAAGACCTAGCTTGGAAAGCATTTTAGAGCAAAAGAAATTCATCTACTCAACATTCTCTACAGAAAAGGATATTTCCATTTTTCTTCTAGGATGTACCTTTTACGCATTATGTGGTTGCAAGTTTTGCAATTTTTCAGTACGCTATTTTGTATAAACAAAAGTAAAAAAAAACTTCTATTATATATTGTTTTGTAGTGGTTTGCAATCTATAGAATTGAAATTAACATAGTCCTTCTTTGCTACATATAAATGAGCAGATTATTTGAATCGTCTGTGAGCAAAATATCATTCCAGGCCAACATTTTATCTATGAGGACTTCCTTTTATAGTGTGCCCGTTAAGTAAAAGAAAAAAAACAACTGAATTACGTTTTCCATTAGTATTAACCAGAAAATATTGTTTATTAAAAAGACTGAAAAACCTTGAGAAGTTTACAGAGAAAATGAAGTGCGTAAGCTTTCTAGTCAAGACAACAAAACCTCTTCAACACCTAACATGACATTTCGTAGATCGGAAATCCGAAGTTAAGCTCGCACAATGATCTTCCTTTTTCTTCGATAACTCTACATCTCTCAATACATAATTTCTATGCAGGTAAGAGCGGCAGAAAACTTAATGTTACGTACTTACATCTTAAATCCCATTCAATCCTACACTCTCTAATAATTAGGATGGTACGCGGACAGATGGCGCGAGGGTAGTCCGTTGGCGCCAGTCATTTACAGTTTAATAGAAGGCATAAGGGGAGAAAAAAGTAGCGAGTTGTGTTCCCAGTAGAACCAAAATTGAAAGTAGGCAAGTACTTTAAACTTGTATGGCGTATCAACTAAATAAACTATTTTTATAATCACTATTTCGTACACATCATAGATCTCAGGTACCAATTAAGATGCAATTTTAAAGCAATATTCGAGAACCTTGCGATCTACAGTTCTGTAATTGTTCCGAATATTTAAGACAGTGCTGCCGTCTGGAAAAGCGTTCATCACGACGTAGTTGGATAAGATGGCGCACTTTTTA
>JAGDQP010033700.1:3520-20530 GCA_022664845.1 Lepisma saccharinum | reverse complement strand
AATGGCTTCATGAACAGAAACCGTCTGGAAGTATGCCCAGAACGCCTTAGAACTGCTGTCAACGCCGCCGTCTGGTTGTGCACGATGTCCTCTCGGATGTCAAATGGAGTACCTTTGAGTGTCGATATGACTTTAGGGAAAACCCAGAAGGAGCTTGACGAGGGAGTCGAGAGAGTATGGAGCTTGGCGAATGACAAGAATGCTGTTCTTGGTGCCAGTCTTGTCTCACGTGGGATCAGTTTTGTGAAAGCAGTTGGTCTTGTATCTTGCGACGAATTGTATCATGTATGCGACGGAGAACGTGAAGATAGTATTGTTTCGTAAGTGTTCGTCTTGTTGATTCTTAGCTATTCGCAATGTACGACCACTGTAGTCAAAAGAACACAATCAGCATCACTTTAATATTTTCCCCGACGTACGGCCATATTTGAACCGATTGTACTACTGGTTTATTTGTGTACTCCCCATGGCATCGTAGCTAAAAGCTTGTTGAATCTTTCGTATTGTTTCTGGCAGAACTTGATGCAGTATCGTTGTTCCACGTGTTCCCTGGTGGAACGATGAGCTCGAACTAGCACGGCGACGGCGCAGTCGCGCTCTACGGGTTTCAATCGATATCCTACAGCGGCAAATTTAAATGCAGTTGGACAGTCATAAGTTTATATTCGACGTCTCATGAAACAAACGGCATACCTCCTTTCGTGAATACGTATCTTCCATTAATTCACAAACGCCAATTCGAGACGTGTGGGAACGGGTCAGACGTTTGCAAGGCAACTGTCGCTACGATCCATTGACTGCTCTGAAGCACAACAATGTCTTGCATACTGACCCCGAAGAGATAGCTAATCTTCTTGGAGCAGCCTTCGCATCAATATCCAGCTCTCAGCACTATAGTGCTACTTTTGTAAACATTAAACGTCAGGCAGAGATTATACCTCTACGCTTCCACTCTCATAATTACGATGCATATAATGTCTCTTTCACCGAGTGGGAACTTGAAACTGCCTTGCGGGATGTTAGAAACACATCCCCTGGACTGGATGATATTTAGTATGAAATGCTGCGACACCTTCCCTCCCAAGGAAAGGTCCTCTTGCTAAATCTCTATAATCAAATCTGGAGGACTGATAGCTTCCCTGCTAGTTGGAGAGAAGCTATTGTAATTCCCATTCTGAAACCTGGCAAAGATAAACTGAACCCCACAAGTTACCGGCCCATTGCTCTCACTAGCTGCGTATGCAAGCTATTTGAGAGAATGATAAACCGACGCCTAATGTGGTACTTGGAGCATAACAACTTGCTTTCTAATGATCAGTGTGGGTTTCGCCAATATCGATCAACTGACGACCATCTTGTCAGGTTCGAATCTATTGTTCAGAACGCATTCCTCCGGAATGAACATGTTCCTACTGTGTTCTTCGATTTAGAGAAGGCCTATGATACCACCTGGAGATATGGCATACTACGCCAGCTCCATGATTGGGGCATTAGGGGCCACATGGCCCATTTTATTTCAAAGTTTCTAAGCGATCGCTATTTTCGTGTCCTTGTTGGTGATCGTTTCTCAGAACGTTATTTACAGGAGAATGGCGTACCTCAAGGGAGTGTGCTGAGCGTAACACTGTTCGCTATTGTCGTGAATCGTGTTATGGCTTGTATTCGCCTCCTGTACGAGGTCTTTTATATGTTGACCACGATTGTCTGTAAATCTGCGAATATCAACCTCGCAGCCCGGTAGATCCAGTTGACGCTTAACCGTCTTGTTGACTGGTCATACCAGACTGGCTTTCGTTTTTCACCAACGAAGACAGTCTGTGTACACTTCTGCCGTAAACGAAATTGTTTTGTTGACCCAGATCTCTTTCTTGGAGTCAGACAACTCCAGTTCGTCGAGGAGGTACGATACCTTGGGTTATTATTTGATACAAAGTTAAATTGGCGTAGTCACCTTCGCCAAATTAAAATTTCCTGTACGAGAGCTCTGAATTTATTACGTATTTTAAGTCATCCCACTTGGGGTACTGATCGAACATCCTTGTTGTGCCTTTATCGCGCACTCATTTTATCGAAACTTAATTATGGTTGTCACGCTTATTCTTCTGCACGATTTTCCGCCTTACATACACTCGGTAGTGATCATCAAGCTGGAATTCGACTCTCCACTGGCGCGTATCGCACAAGCCCTGTAACCAGTCTTTGTGTCGATGCCGCCGAACCTCCGCTCGAGATTTACCGGATGTACCATGTGCTGAGTTTCTTTTCCAAGATTTCATCTTTAGTTGGACATCCAGCGCATAATATCGTAATGACCCAGTACAGCGAGGACTTTATGAACGCCGTGGTCACGCTACCCAACCAATTGGAATTCGAGCATCTGAGTTGTTGATGAATCTGGATGCAGATCGTCCAACTGTCTGCCGTGTCCGTTTTTGTCTCCGTCCTCCGTGGACACTTGTTCGTTCGTGGACTGATATCTCCTTGTCAACATTAAAGAAATCGGAGACATCTATGATCGAGTTCCAGCAGCGTTTTCGTGAGATGCAAAGTCATTACCCGAATTTTATCTCTCTTTTTACCGATGGGTCCAAACAGAAGAATCTGTGGGATGTGCGTTTGTTATAAATGGGGAAGCCCACCAATTTTGTCTTAATCCTAAAGCTAGTATTTTTACCGCTGAGTTATATGCCCTTTTGAAGGCTTTGGATTTTATTCTGGTTCGTCGTGTCAACCACATCCTTGTTTGTACAGATTCGCTAAGTGTTGTTCAAAGTCTCGACAATCTGTATTCTAAGCATCCGCTCGTGCAAGATATCCTACGTAAGACACACGCCTATGTAAGGCAGATGCCGGTGGTGAGATTGTCTTTTCCTGGATACCAAGTCATGTTGGTATCCATGGTAATGAATTGGCAGACGAAGCAGCTCGTGAAGCCTCTTTAGGAGCTAACATTGATATTCAACATGTCCCATTTCAGGACATGATGATATATTATAAGCAAGTTACACGGAATGAATGGCAGCGACGATGGGATGACGTTGCTGTTAATAAATTGAAACAAATTAAGGTAACTGTTGCTCCGTGGAAATCATCTTACCGAGATAGTAGGCTTGAAGAAGTACTTTTATGTCGCCTACGTATAGGCCACAGTCGCCTGACACGGATATCTGTTACGACGATTGGACCCACCACATTGGAATAATTGCAATGTAGTTTTAAGTATTCGTCACGTCCTTTTAGATTGTCCAGGATATAATCATCTCAGACAACGTTTTAACATCCCCAGTGACATCATCCTTTTAGATTGTCCAGGATATAATCATCTCAGACAACGTTATAACATCCCCAATGACATGGCGTCATTGTTAGGGGATGAACCAGGTATGTTGCGTAAAGTTTTTAGGTTTGTTCGTGATACAGGTTTCTCTCCATCTCTCTGAGATGATTGTGTCCCTTAGCTGTTAAGTTTTATGTATTACAATTGTTTTATTTGTGAAGGCCCATTTACAGCCTTCACGTTTTTAACTTATGCTAAAGACATTATACATCTTTAGTTTTTATTAATTGTTGTACTGGCCATTTACACCAGTAAGTGTTTTCTGGAGACCTTTTACACCTTCAGCTTTTTAATGATTTTTCTGTTTTAGTTTTCTTATTTTAACCAAATAACAGCTAAGTTTAGACGTGACAAAAATTAGGGGCTTCCCCGTATCGGGACGGGCGTAAGCCATAGTGCTGTTACCGCCCATAAAATTCATTTTATCTTAGCACTGTCCCGGCGAGGCGGAGATCGTGGGTTCGATTCCCACTGCTGACCGTATTTTTTCTATGTGTTAAAATCCTTTATTTTAAGAAATTAATTTGTTTCGCTTGAGAAATACCAATAATGTACAAGGTGTTTGGACTAGGTGGTGGTGGTATTAGAAAAACGTAATTGCGTATTATTTACATGTCTCACTATAGTAGGAACTCAGGGAATTTTGAAAAAAATTGTAATGGAAAATCTGGATAACACAGGAAATTTCAAGTCACAAAATTAGTAGACACCATGAAACGTAAGTCTCAAAAGAAGAGTAATAAATAAGAATCATAGAAGAATAGATAAAACAATTATATTCTAAAAATGAGTGGTTGTCAACAAGAATAGTAAACACTTTTAAAGCATATAGTCTGGCAGACAGAGGTTATTAAACCGGATGTATGTGTAACCACATCGAAAAAGAAAGGAAGATATTCGTGAAAAGATCTTGTAATTTGCTTCAACTTTCAAAGAAACTTAAATCAATTTTTAATAATCATTTATTCTTTGTATTTGAAAGGCCATACTAATTCTTCCAATGCTGTAGAATAGCTATCATTCGTTGACAATAATTCTTCGAACACGTTTATGAGTAATGTTTGAAAGCTTCTTGGAAAAATTAATCACAAATCTGGAATACTATATTTTATTTATTTATTTTTACCTTTATTGCATCCTTTCATCGGATTTAATTTTAATTTATTATTATTATTATTCACATTTCTGGACTCTACTACCATTGATGACAAAATCTGTTCTAAGTAGGAAATGGGGCCGCGGGTAGTTCTGTGGTAGAACGCTCACCTCTTGTGTGGAATCCCGAATCGTGCCATGTGGTGGACAAACACAGTGTGCGGGGATTTTCTCTTTTCTTCATTCACAAATTCTCCCATCATCACCCATTCAGCCTGATACAAAGTTGCTTCTAAGGGCATTAAACAAACAAAAAAAATGAATTAAGTAAGAAATGACATTTCCACAAGTACATGACTAAAACCTTGATCGTGGCTGGACTGTCGCGTCTTAGACTATTAACCTGTCAGGATGGTTGGGTGCGAGCCTTTGGACCTTACTCGGGTAGTTCATGAACAATTGACTAAGCCGCTTCACCATACTGCCTGGGTAACTTGCTGCTACCCTAGAATTAATATTTTGCGAGTCAAGGTCAGCCACGTATCCAGAAGTTGGTTTTGGGAGGGGTCCAAGGAGTATCTGGACATGAAATGTATATACAATGTATAATTACACCTAAAATTATACTAATTATGCCTAAAACTCTGAATTTGGGAGGAGGGGGTTCCGGACCGCTCGAACTCTCCCGGCTTAAGGGAGATATGGTCGGGCAGGCTTCTTAAATCCCAAAAGTGAAGCAGATATGTTATCCCAATTTTATTTTCATGTTTGGCAATTTTTTCACTCATTAATTCTTCTTTTATATTTAAGACTCAATCCAAGTGGGGTTTCCTGCCTTTTTCGTTTTATGTCAATTATTCTTTCCCAAAAGTGTATGCACACAATCCAGAGGTTACTAGTAGCATTTCTTTAAAACTAATTGTACCCAATATTGAAGTATGAAACGAACTTTGGTCCACGAAAGTTAAATTTTGTTTACCTGCACTGAATTTTGAATAATTGACAGTAACGAAAAAGGCGGGAAAACCCACTTGGATTGAGCCTTAATCATCCAACAAAAATTGAAATCTAGATTCAATAATAAAAAGTAAAAAGACGTTTCAAACTGAACAGCGGTGCAGAGCCTTAGTGATACGGCGTTTCCAATGTAACAAGGTCCAAGTCAGATAGTCTACCATCCTAATAGGTTTCTTCCTTGGATTCTAATATTTCCCAACCAGTATATGCGAAATTATATAAGGCCACATGGTCATTTTTCTATCCATCTTGTTTGTTTATTTAATGCACGTATTTAAACAGAGGCATTCAAAATTCTGTTTTCTGGTAAAAATTCAAGACTGTCCAGTTAGGGGTGTAAAACAAAATATAATTAAGCTCTACATTAAATCGAATATTTATTTTTCAACTTGAAGTGTCATATTTTTTGTAGAAATTTCTTGTTAAAAAAATAGGAATTTTAAGAAAATCCGTAATTAAAATATCCTATTTTTCATTTTGTAGGTTTCCGACGATATGTAAAGAAAGAACACAAATCACAATTTGATGAATGCTGTAGTCAGTTGATGAAGACTTCTCACGTATCCTGACGTACGCATTGTAATACATCCTACGTGTCTGTCTTCGTTTTTTTGGGTGTTATTATTTTTATATTAGCTTACTGTGTAGTTCAACGTATAGATATTAATTTTGTGATAATTGTAATGAAGAATTGCAACTTATTTTAATTGACAATACGGGCCGATTTTGTAAACCTTTGTAAGGAAAATTGGTAAGAGAATGTTGGAAACGGGAGCTGGTTTCTCCTGTCCACTTTGATTGATAATGTTTGTACGTGATATTTGTAAGTTATTTTGATTGTTGTTCAGTGATGTGGGGGGAATTAGGTTCGTATAAAAGAAAGTATGGAATATAACTTATTTGTATGTGTATGAAAGCATTAAATACACGTTTTAGTATTAGTTTTATCTGTTTTATTTATAAAATGACAGTTATGCTAAAATACATTTTTATGCATTTATCTTGGAAACAGGCTATGCTCCTGTCATTAAAGTCATGAAATTTTCTTTCAGGTCATGAGCTTTTTCTAATTAAGTATCACGTTGAAGAGTTCCTGCATTTTTCATTCCCTGTACTTCACGATTACAATGTTAATTGTTCAAATATCGCAACTTTCTATGTGAATTCCCTATTCCTTTCTGCTCTATATACCTTATACTATATACGCATTATATAAGTCTGTTGAAGTAATGGATTTTATAAAGAAAGTCATGGTAAAGTCACGAATTTCGCTCTGTAAAATCTGAGAACAGATCAGATGATACTTTATTTATTCGCTTATAGTAAATTGCTAATAAACATTTTAGATGGAAATAAAATCTAAGAATATCATAATGTGAAAAATGTTTTGAGACCTGTCAGTGGCCAAATAATTAATTTAATTTACCGAGAGGTTTTAGCTCAGTGGTAGAGCGTTGGCTTCGCATTCAGGTGCTCCTGGGTTCGATCCCAACGGCTGAGCATGCTAACTGGTTTTTCATCAGTCACAGCAGGGAAATGCGGGGATGGTTCCTTCAAATTATGCTCTGGCCGACTCCTTCCGACATCTTTTTCCCTACCCTATCCCGGCGTGAGCCTTTAGCCTTCCCGGCCTAACAATTCTCCTAAATGTTCAAAGAAAATTTCCAAATAAGAATTTTAACGTAATTTACTTCGATATTATAAAAATTGCACACTCGGATTCTCTTATATCAAGAGATACTTTCTCTACGATAATATTAAAGTTGTATTTAAAGTCTCTCGCAAGTATTGCTCCTTATTAGCTACCTCACGTGAAACGCTCATAAAGACTCGTTACGATAATACTAAAGTTAAAAAGTAAAACACTGATTTCATAAAACAAAACACTGACATTAAATTAAAATACTGATTTTGTATTTTCAAAACACTGACATTAAAAGTAAAAGCCTGATTTTGCAAAGAAAAGTTAACAGACAATGTAATAACTTCTTATGTTACTAGAAAATTCTTGCAACATTCACACATTTTAATGATTTGCATAAACACCACAATCTTTTTACATTTCTAAGTCTTAGATTACTTCTCCACATACTCATATAATATTATGTCCAACAAACAAGGAACTGAAAACGCTTCACCAGCTGAAAATACAACACTTCCCTCACCCCACTAAAACACTAGTAGTATATAGGGGACATGCTGAAGAAGTTGTATTCGTGTTTAGATGTACATTCCAAATGAAGGATGTTTTCTAACTCCAGTAGGATATGCGTTCAAACATAGTACAGATGAAGGATGTCTTCTTTTTCCTGAGCATCCCATTATTTTGTCCACACCACGTATAAAATTCGAAGAAAATACTATTAGGGTGAGTATTCAGTGGTAATACCTAAAATTGTTAGGTTTCCTATTTGAACAACAATGATAAGTAAATAATTTGTAACTAAACCTAGTGATTTTTAGTAAATGTTAATATAGTTAGCAACACTAAAAATTCGAAGTCCGTGACGATTTGAAGTATGTCCCCTATTCACTACTAGTGTTTAAGTGGGGTGAGGGAACAGTGTTGCACTGTCAGCTGGTGAAGCGTTTTAAAGTTCCTTGTTCGACATACTATTAGATGATAGTGTGGAAAAGTAATCTACGACTTAGAAATGTAAAAGGCTTGTGGTTTTTATGCAAATCATTAAAATGTGTGTAAATGTTGCAAGAATTTTGAAGTAAGATAAGAAGTTATTACTTTGTTAACTTTTCTTTACAAAATCAGGCTTTTACTTTTAATGTCAGTGTTTTGAAAATACAAAATCAGTGTTTTAATTTTAATGTCAGTGTTTGTTTTGTTTTTGAAAATCAGTGTTTTACTTTTTAGCTTTACTATTATCGTAACGAAAGTTAGTCTTTACAAACGTTTTACGTGAAGTAGTTAATAAGGAGCAATACTTGCGAGAGACTTTAAATACAACTTTAATATTATCGTTGCGAAAGTATCTCTTCATATAAGAGAATCTGAGTGTGCATTTTTTATATTATCCAAGTAAAATACGTTCAAATTTTCTTTGAACATTTAGGGGAATTGTTAAAACAATTCGAACCTATTAAATAACTGTGATCCACTAAATAAAAGTTCACGTACACTAAGTGAGATAGTTAATACTGCACATTAGTAAATGCTATAATTGTGCTATGGATGGAAACTTTGATAGGAGCAAAGTTGAAATGCGGGAATTTCTCTATGATGATATCCAAAGGTGTACGGCTCAGTTGCCGGCAGCTGTTAGAAATAATAATCCCGTTAACTTAATTCTGTGTTCTCATGAAAGAACAAGATTGGTACGGGGAATTCTGTAAACGGTGATGTCGGCAAATGCTATCGGGACTTCCGTGAAAATTTTTACGAATCATTCCCGTGAAACTTGTACTTTAATGTTTTCGAGACAAAGTTTCTCTTCCTTGAGCATTTAAAAATAAATGCGAACCTCTTAATTTTGAGATTTGTCACTAATTTGGGGGGATCACACCGCCATGTGGTGTTCATTATGAACAATACGAAATATTTTGATATTCATAAATAGATTGCGAAGCTAACTACATTTGTGAATTAGTTAATTCTTTCTGTCTACTTGCTACTGCTCATGTTATATTACCCCCTCTTACCCCACCCTCTCCCTCTTGGTACCTATGTATGTCAATGCGCGCGTGCGTGCTTCATGATGTATAAGAAAAGTTTTTCCGTTATGCCAGTATTAGTGTTTAGCTTTTGAAGTGTGAAGATCTAGCTGTGGAATCTTATCTCCTGCTCTTTATCAACTTGGTGTTTCGACTAACTGCTACGTTGCGGAAAAAAGCTTTCCTCCAGTACTCTATCAACTTGGTGTTTGAGTGTCTTTCGTTGCGAACAAAGTTGTACTCTACCCGTGTTCAGAAATTGTGACGAAGTCTTAGTGTTTGGTGTGATTAGAAACGTTGCTTTTCGATCCATCAAGATGTACAATCCTATTGATGGCATGCTTGCTGCCCAGGAGCTTCGAGGGTATGACGACCCTGTAATAGTACTTGAATGCTGGAACCAGTTATGTTACTATAAGATGCTGGGATTTCAACCTCGTACAAATGATCCGGACCTTCTGCTTCATTGCCTGCTGTATTACTGGAATGACGAGGAAACAGTTCGACAAACCTGTGAAGTCTCAAGACATTTTACATCGTGCAGATTATAGATTTTTCAATACTATGGAAAGCAAACAACTTGCTTGGGAGTATTATGATTTAATTAACGATCCTACTGAACTAATTCCGGAGAAAGCAGCACTATTCTTTGAACTGGATACACAAGAGTACAGTGATGTTACTTTAGAGTCATGCAGCCATGAAGACACTGGTGACTAGTGTGGATGAAGATGGTGGTTGTAGTATGAGTGATGAGTGTAATATGTCAGACGGTTAGGATAACGAACTTAGTATGACAGGAGGACAGTGATGAAGTTGCTATGGAAACGGTGAGCAGTGACGATGATGATGAAGTGGTTAATATTACTGTGGAACAAGGGACGAAAGAACATGATGCAGTTATGATGTATGGTGAAGGGCCTGGACCTCAATTTGAAACTAAGTGAACGTCGTAAGACCTATCCTAATTATCCTTTACGTGGACGAGATATCACAATTCGTTCCTTAGCCACATCAATTAACGATCCTGAGGAGTTTGTAAAGAATCTATTTCAATGTACAGCAGACCATTTAGTTCATGTAGATCTCGATTCAAAGGTTGATTTTTCTAAAGAGAGTTCAAATTGTAAGTTAGGAAAGCCTATATTCATTCCATTTAAATTCCGAACTCATATTAGTGGAGAAGATATCTTGAGAAAGATTGAAAATGTTTTAAACTCGAATGAGACATTCTTGTTATACGAAAAGGTAGTAATCAAAGTATACATCACCGATCTTTTTTCGAGGCCAGGGACGACCGAACAAAATCAAATATTTACCATTTGTACATTATCTCCAGAAGCATATAATTCCAGTTGAACTTCCTGATTGTCTTGCTCGTACCTTAGTATTAGCAAAACTACGAGCGAATAAAGAAATTGGAAATGGAAATTATATGAAGAAGCATCCTAAGAAGTGGGCATCTGAAGCTAGAAAGTTACATAAATCGGCAGGTGTAGATTTACTTAGTAAGAATGGAGGAAGCCTTGAAGATGTGGACAAGCTTCAAAAGTATTTATATCAAATTATAGTGTATAAACGTATGTCAGACACGAGAGTATGTCAAGATGTTTGTTGGACCGTCAGCAGAGGAAATATTTTTTGCGATATGAAGACAACCACTACGATGTAATTGAGACCATTACAGCATTTCTGGAAAGTGATGGTTATTGGATTATTGCCTTACCCCCTATAAGGAACGTCGCTTTAATAATTGTGAATATTTATGTAGGTATTGTAAAAAGTATCCCGACATGCAAAACGATGATGAAAGTAAAATCCAGTGTAATAAGTGCTATCGTACATTCGCTAATCAGGCATGCTTTGATAACCACAAATCAAAAGAAAAAGGTAAGCCTGTATGTGACTTTGTAGAACTTTGTCCACAGTCTGGTGTCAAGATAGATATGCGTAGTAGAAAGTCTCAGCATGTTTGTGGTGAGCATTTTTGTAAACTGATGTATGTGGATGAATTGCATTCGTGTTTTGTAAAGCCAACAAAACAAACGGGTAGAGGATTTTTGTATATAATATTTGACCTTGAGACAATGTTGGAAATAGATAAAAATGGTGAACGTGAGCATCAGCCAACTTAATTTGTGCAAGTCATTGTTGCCTTAAATGTAAAGATATCGATAACGAAAACCATAAATGTAGTGTGTGGTAATTCAGAAGATATTAGGGATTTTGTATTTTATAACATGGAGGTATTTATTTTAATGACGGGCTGCAACAAGGCTCCAAGTTTACAAAAGTGGTGCCACTTTGACACAACGGATCTCGGTTTGATAATTATTTGTTGCGCGAGATTTATTGCAGCATCAGAAATTAATTCCTCATTTTATTACTAGAGTTGAATAAAATTATACAGCTAAGTGTAAACAGTATCATTTTTGGAGACACGTAGTTGTTCATGGGAGTTTGATTAATTGACTTGGTTAAACTGGGTTTGGATGAATCTATCAGGAAAGGTGATTTTACATACTTATTAAATACACCTCAATATCAGAATTACAAAGGACAGTATCCCAAACTTGGCTTTTATGATATTGACAGTAAATCACCTGAAGAGGCAGAAGCAATTGCTGTATGGCATAAAGAATGTGTTAAGAGTAAAAACATATTTGATTTCCAGAATGAATTGCTAGAATATTGCCGGAATGACATCCGTATCCTAACTTTGGCCCTCATTCGGTTTTCAATCTCCTTGAATCTAAAACAGATAAACTTCAATGTTTTATTCATACAAGCACCAATTCTGCATGTGCGATGGAATGCTTTCGCTCTCTTTATTTAAAAGAACTGTATTCTAATTATTCCTCTATTAGGGTTGCATCATCGTGATCTTCAAAGAAAGCACGCCGATGGCTTATGTATATGAAACGAACGCAAAATTACACTCAGAACAGCTGAAAATGGTAGTGAGGTACGATTTAGACATTTTAAATTGGATGTTTAAGATAAAAATAGTCGTACTGGGTTTGAATTCTATGGGTGCTACTGGAATGGACATACTTGTATATCCCAACTTCGATATCTTCCTATTGATGAAGGCCGTACCTTACAGGATCAGTATGATGCAATGTTAGCTAGAAAAGAATTTTTTCAAGCTACTTGTGGTGTAAAGCTTGTGGAACAATGGGAATGCGAATGGGATAAGGCTGTTAAAACGTCCCCTGAAATTCAAGCATTCATTCGAGATCATTTCCATAATGTTGAACTATTACGTCCGAAAGACGCATTTTAGGGAGTTCGCACAGAATGTTTTCGTGTATTGTACAAGTGTGATGTAAACAAATATCTGCAATATGCTGACGTCACTTCCTTGTACCCATGGGTTGTCTAAGAAACTTCTCCCTACGGGTCAAGTGAAAATACATAAAGGTTTCACTCCCTAAGTGCACATGCCCGATCCAAGTAAAGTACATGGATTCGTATTCTGTAAAGTCCTGCCACCTAGTGATCTCGCCATTTTACTTTCATATAATTCTCACAACAAACTCGTTTCTGGTCTCTCGAACTTGCATGGACGAGCTGAATACTGGAGATTGTAATCATAGTCAAGAGGAACGTGCTATCAAAGGTGTCTTCTGTACTCCTGAGCTTCATGCTGCGTTAAAAAAGGGGTATGTTATACTTGACGCGTATGAAATTTGGCAAATGGAAATGCAGGAGGGATTACTCAAACCCTATTTAGACAGCTTTTTGAAAATGCGACAAGAATCCAGTACTACAGAAGTGCAAAAACACATATATTGCAGATTATGCCCGCCATGAAGGGGTAAGTCTTGAGTATGACAAAATCGAACGTAATGGTTTAAGTATATTTCAAAAATCTTTTTAAACCTTTTTAGGAAAATGAGGCCAGCGTAGCGATTTACCACAGACAAAGGTTGTAACTGGTGCTCAAGAATTTCTTGAACTTATAAGGCGCCTCACCTGGAAATACATAGTGTAGTTCTTGTAGGATTAAAATTACTGGTAACACAAACTTGGAAAATGAGAATTCACCATATCCATTTACAAATTTGGCTGTAGCATCATATCTTCATGGGCTAGGCTTCAATTGTTTGAAATGTTAGATACTGTGGAGATTGAGTAATTTACTGTGATACAGATAGTATTATTTATATACAGCGACGTGTGGAACGTCTTGTTACCTATAGGGAATTATTTAGGCGAATTAACTAAAGAAATTAATGACGGGTGGGAAATGATCATCTTCATTGGCGCTGGTGCGAAACTTACGCTTACAAAATTGGCAATATACATATAGGAGACATTGAGGAGGTTTGCAAAGTTTGTGGTGTCAAGCTCGATCATCGTGCACGTCAGATTGTAAATTTTCATTTTTATGATTTGGTAACTCACAAATATGACAGTAAAGTAATTTTTAATCCAAATAATGTATTGCGTAAATCAGGATATAAGATTGTCTCTAAAGACAAAGTAAACGACACGGAGAGGTTAACAACAAAAGGCGTAGATTAAACCCTTCCAATAGTGAGGACTACCATACCTTATGGTTACCGTATCAAATAAACATGTAATGTAAACTTTCCCACGAAACGTTTTCAAAACACATTTGTAACCAAGGTAATACCTAGTTGAACATTGCATTGTAATGTGATCATATCAAAAAGTTTGTATATCGTGTCCGTATATTCATAAAGTTATTAACAGGTTCGAATTGGAATTGCATCACATGATACATTTGAACAGATAAAAATTGATACAAACTTGTAAATAACTAACAACTCGATTTTGTGTAGCGTCTGAGGCCTTGAACTTTTATTTGTAACAATAATTGTACTTTTGATTACATACAATAAAAAGTTTTCCTACAACAATATTTCTTTTACCAAGTTAGCAACAATGCCAAAGGTATTTAGTTTATTACAATGTAGTTATTTTTGTTTATCTGGTTGGTAACACTTGCGTAAATCGTCAACAAGAACTTTTAACAGGATCGACGTCCTTAAATATTACTTGAGCAATCTATTTATATACTAAATTGTTCAAGGAAAATTTTCATTAGAAAATTTGAAAATGTTGTGTTGCTCGTTGTTGAAATAAGATTGCGAAGCTAATAAAGTTCCTTAGTCGAGTAAGGGAATCGTGTCATTTTGGTAACAAGTTCCTTGTATACTTGCTGACAAGTTATTTAGCTAGCTCTCGTATAGTTATTAAGAAGTTCGAATTCAAACGAGTACCATAATATGGTATGAACCAATTTATACTTCTCGTTCTGAAATTTTGTTAAACAAAATTGAAATTGTTTCAAAACATTAAAGTGCTTTGAAGGAAAACAGTGTCCCCATAAAATATATTACACGTTATTAGGTGGTTCATTTAATTCCTTGTTTTAATTGAAAAATCGGAGTATTGCATATCCTTCATTACTATTCGTATAAAGAATGTTTTCGGGCAGGACATATCAACATGGTTACAAGTTCTCCTCACATCTGCCGATAACGACAAAGTTGAAATGTTCCGTACGACTTGATAGAGAAAGAACGTCCAATAAAATATATTACAACTAGTCTTTAATCCATTCACATAGATATAAATCTATCACGTGTAACGTTCGTTGAAATTTTGAAGTTACAAATTACATGATAACTTTTTATTATTAATTATCTCGCGTAGTTATGAAGAGTTCAATTGTATAGCAATTCTCGTAATTATTTAATTTTATTGCCTTGCAATGGTGGGGGACCATAGCGCGTTGTTTAAGTGAATTCTTCTAAATGTTCAAAGTAAATTTTTAAGTTGTATTTTCAGAGTATAATTTTGTAAACATTTAAACAGCATGGAGGCGTGAGCAGTACAGCATAGAATGTACCAGGGAAACTTGCATGCTAGTTATTTGCTATTTTGATCGAATGTATAACACGATCAAATTTTCTATTGAAAAATTTATTTGAATAATGCTATGCATTATGATCTATTATTTCCCGTTAATAGTAAAACTGCAACTGGCCTTTACTCAGACTGCAATGCATTCTGGGATTTCTTCATTAAATAATAATACGGATTAATATAAAGATATTAAGGTTCTACAAGAGATATACTTGAAAGTAATTAAACTACATTTAACAATCCTAGTTTGGAGGGGAAATTCTTCTATCTCCTTAATTCATTCACGAATAAAAGCTTGAGCAATTCCGTATTAAATAACTTAGTACTTTTAAGAAATACTCTTGCCATCGTCTTATTAAAGAGGTTCGTATTTTTATCACATACTTTCAGATAGAGGAATAAAAGTACTACTATATTTCATATTTGATTCAAGCTTGGTTACAAACTTCTCCCTAGTTTGCTTCATTCTGAAATAAAGGCAGTGGGCATTCCCTTACAAGTTATCCTTGACAATTTCTTATTATCGTATTATATCAAATACTCTTTCAAATAGACGAATAAAAGCAAACACATTACACTTGATATACATGCTTGATTTCAAGCTTCTGCCATCTCGTTAACGTCTTCCATTCTGAAATAAAAGCATTTTCTTAAATACCATCTTAAGGAATTCCACGTAAGATCGAGGCATAAGATCATCCCAAGTACACTCCATATAGGATTCTAGCTTGGTTCCAAACTTTTCTCGTCTTCCTAGTTCGCTTCATTTTGAATTAAAGACATTTTCTTGAATATCATCTTGAAAGCTTGTTAAGGAGTTCCAAGGAAAATAGGGACACACAATCACTCCCAGTGCTATACACACCTAACTTGATTTCCAACTTCTCCCATCTCTTTAACAAGGTCCATTCCGAAATAAAGACATTTTCTTAAATACCATCTTGACAATTATTATAGAGGGTCGTATTTTTATCAAATTCTCAGATCGAGGCATAAGATAATCCAAAGTACACTCCATATAGGGTTCTAGCTAGGTTCGAAACTTTTTCCATCTCGTTAACACTCCATTTCTAATTAAAGACATTTTTATGGGCAGTTCCTTATTAAACGTCTTAAAGACGTCTCAAAATTTCCACCTACAAGATAGGTTTGACATCCACTTGCAAGTAATAGTCAAGTCACATGTAGTAACGCCTTAAAATTTAACGAAGATTACCAAATCCTCTTTTAAACCATTTTAAGACTATCAAACATCTTAAAGAAATCTCAAGATTTTCGTCTCCGATGGCCATTTCACATGTATTGAGTACTGCCCCTGTCACATGTAATAATGTAGTAAAGTGCCGCGAAGATCACCAAATACACTTTCAACGTATTTCTTTTCGAAATTCTCTTTCATCTTATGATTACCAAATATTCTTTAAACATCGTAATCTATATAATATATACCTATTAAAAAATCACGAGCATTACGCGCGAGACACTTAAATAACTAAGAGTATGTTCATGTTCCTCAGAAAATTTTAGTATCGTTTGGTATATTACTCGCCTTTCTACGATGTCTATCGTAAGATATACAATACCTTAGAAATACATCTTAAGCAATATCAATTATATCACTTTATCAACGATAACTCTCTATCAAAGATACTTATTAAAATTTATGCATATCATCATCACTCTCTCACTGCTTAAAAAATCAACTAGCCAGCTGCAACCCTCCAATTTTCCCTTCTATTCGCTGGCAGCCACCGTAAAAATTTGTGACGGGATACAATAGCTATTCATCCAAAGTTCCCCCTCTGACAGCTGACACAATTTACGACCTTCTACACAATATGCATTCCCCATTTATTCAGTTCCATTGTGGAGACCAGGATATCTTCCTCTACTGTTTGTTAGAGAAGTGAGGTAAATTTGTAAACGCAGGTAAAAGAAATCTGTTGCAACTTAAAAGTATCAGAAAAGTCAGATTAGCAGTTCACTCTTAAAAA